>JAOEGS010010449.1:165265-185526 GCA_025447755.1 Corythornis vintsioides
AGCCAAGACTCATAGACAGAATCCTCCAAGACTTGGGTGGATGGCTCTTTTCTTTCCCCAGCCCTGCATGTTCCTCACACTCCTAGGCTTGAATTCATGTTATCAGATTTCTGAGGCATAAATTAAGACAATGTAGAGAGTGGAGTTGTGCAGGTAGTCTTTAAGTGAAATAATATTTTTCATTTTGTTGAGCTCAGTTTTGAAAATTGGGCTAACATGGGAAAAACTGTGCCCAATGGACCTGCCCTTGACTGAGTAGAGGGATCATTTTGAGAACATCTTATCTAGGAAAGATAATGACCCTGTTTCAGCTTTTAGCCTTGACTGAATGTGTAGTTTTGTTGATTTTACACAAATACGTAGAGAAATGGGTCATAATAAGATGTACTTGCAGTTTGAGCTTTACTGAAGAGTGTCCTATTGAATGTAGGTATATATTCTGTATTAAATTATTTCTGTTGTTTTGCATGTAGCACATTAGTTGTGTTCTGGTCTCATTAACACACACATGTGTTTTGGAATAAACACATTGTGCAAAATTCAATAGAAATACCCTTGATGAAATTTTATTGAAGTCAAGCATTTTAATTAGTCTAATTCAAGAAATGATGAGCCTTCCATTTGTCAGCTGTGAGCAAAGGCACGAGTCAGTGCTGAGGGAAGATACTGTCAGTAGGTCTCAGTGTGTCTTCCTTGTGCTTCTGCCTGTCTGCATCTCCTCAAACTCCTGTTTGAACAATACGATGATCTTTGATTTGCTAGAACCTTTTGGGAGCTATTCAAGACAAATTAGGAATTATTTTTTTTAATAATTTCATTTTAGAATCTGAGCATCTTCAGTTTACTTCACAAATAGTAGTCCATCTGCTGTTGTCTGACAAATAGAGAAGTGAGTTTCCTCAGGTTGCAGAGAGGTAAGCTGACTTGGAGTAAAGCAGGCTTTATACTCCTCCTGCAAGCTGATAAAGTGGCTCAGAAAAGCATTTCAGTCATGGGTTTTCACAAGAGCGCAGTGAGAACATACCAGCCTCATAGCTGCTCCCCATGATACTTTAAATGTGGTTGTGTATCCTCCATTTTCTGTTTGAGCTCTACACAGATACAGCTTCAGTTAAAAAATGACCCTCTCCAATCAACTGTTGGCATATAGAGCAGCTTAAAATCAGGATCATCAAACTTCATGGTTGTAAAAAGAATCCTTGAGAGAGTATATTAGTGGAATGAGTTGGCTTTATATTTCTGCATAGTTTTCTTATTTATAATCCATTTTTAATTCTGCTGTATAACTTTCTAGACATCATAATTCGTTAGTTACACATCAAAGGAGGAAGCTTTGATATGTAATGTTACATTGTAAACTCATTTTTGTCCCAGGGCTAAATTAGCTAAACGAAGTGTCATCTGCATTACTCACTGTTGGGAGGCTTAATGTTAATTAGGCCAATGAAAGTCATACCTAGAAATAGATACCTTGCCTTAAATTTCAGTGAGGGCCAATGTGTTTCCGCAGCTGGGGAGCAGCAGGGTAGAACATTTCCCACCACAGTTGGTAGTGGTGCTGGCAGCAGTGTCATGAAGTCGGAATTTTAATTTCAAGTATGTGCAAGTAGAGAAATGAACACTCATTTCTAGAGAAGCTAAACACCTATAGAAGTAATTAGTGAAATTACAAAATGTAATTGTCAATGGTAATATCTGTTACTTAATGCAGCCCTTTGAAGACAGCTTACATGTGTTATGATAGTCAGAGAGCTGCTGAAAGCAGGCTGCGGGTGTCCCTTCCAGGTTTGGTAGGAGCCTGCTTCCTCCTAGAGGAGGGGAAGTTGGTGTTGCTGGAATGAGGGCAGCACTTCTTTGTGTGGAGCTTTATCTCTGCTGTAGATCTTACATTTCTGCAGCTCCAGATATGAACTCTTACACACATGTGGAGTATATCTTTCACGAAATACTGGATTCATCTTTCAAATTCCAACTAACCTGAGACCCAAGATATGAAAAACACCATTCCTTACTATTTTTTTTTTTTTTATGTACTTCCAAAGTATTCTATGTATTTTGACTGACCTAGTAGATGTCAGTATTTTGGTAACAAGCAACTCTGTAGGCTTTTACAGATTTCCACTTCATGATGACATAGATAAGTAACAAGTGACAGCTCTAACTCTGAAATCTTAAGTGAATCTTCACTGCTGTTGGAGCTTCACAACAGGGTCAGTATGAAGCAAGGTGTCAAAAAAACCCTCACCAAAACCCAACTGATTTGTCTTTAGAGTTACACTGGAACCCAGAATATCTGCCACTCAAATGAAGACCTGTGTAGGTAAGCCAGGTTTTAGAGTAGGTAGCTCCTAAACTTGTGGGTTCCCAATGCAGAGTCTCTGGAAATCATTACATGTGCTGTCAAAAGCAATGCTTTGAAAATTCAAGTGCTAATCACTTACTATTTTGTTTTGTTTTATTACTTCGGTTTAAGACATTTTTGCCAGGGAAAAAAAAATACTTGAACATTTTACTACTTATTTAAAATAAGAGATAAGAGATGAACTGGATTGTAGATTAGCCAGTTAAGGCCTGAAGTGATTAAAGTTTTAAGGGGGTTAATCTTTAAATGCTTCAGTCTTAGCTAGCTGATCTGTAAGCCAATCTTTCTGCAGCACTGATGCTTTCAAGAACCTGAATAAAGGATTATCTACAGCATCCATTTAACCTTCAGTGCACTTGGTCAGCTGTGGAGTTTTTGGTTTTGTGTGGTGGTGTTTTTTATTGGTTTGTTTTGGGTTTTTTTACTCTATTTTTTTTTTTTTTTTTTACCTGTCAAGACTCATTCTGTAATTATTTAATGAACAGCTGCATGGCAGAGCTCAGTGTAGCATTCACAAATGCATTGCGTTGTTCTATCATTCTCATCATGTTTTAATACAGGTACTTTCAGCAGTTAGTAGAAAACAGATGATAGCAAATGTATGGCTACCTTGGTTTTATCAGGGCTATATTATGGACTCAATTTATATTCCTTTAACTAGTCTGTATTAGCCTCCAGTGGAAATCCTGGAGTGCCATAAATGTGGTGTATTTTACAGTAATGTCTCTGCTGGGCTGTAAAATAGTTATATTCTGGTTTTAGAATCCCCCTGCTTTTACTGAGTGGATTTTAGCTCCTGGATTTTGTAGACTAGTGGAGTAATTGGAACTTTTTGTGTAGATGGAGCTCACACTGCTTAGAGTGAAGTCTTTGAGTAGTGTCATTTGGTTTGAATGTCAGTAGTAACCTGTGAGGTGAGTAACTCTGGTGTGAGAGGCTAGAGGTATGGCATGGCAAGAGGAATAGCTGAGAGGGTCTCTGAGGCTTTGGCTCTCGGATCTGCCTTCTCTGCTGCTCTATAGAGAGAGGCTGTAGTAACCCACCCAGTTACAAACCAAGCTGAGACATAAGAGTGGGGATGAAAACCAAAGAAATCTATGTGGATTGTCAGGAGAGATGAGATCTGGTCTCTAGGTATGATTGTCAGGTCTTTGTCTTTGCTGTTAACTACAGAGATTTTCCTGAAGAGTTCTTTATGTCTCTGCCTGACTGGGTTCCTTTAATGGTCAGAGAGGAAGAGAGAGAACTCAACCTGGACAAAGGGAACAGTGCAGCCAGGCACTGAAGTGCGGTACCCCAGAACCACTTAGCAATCTGTTGCTTGAAATGTTCATGTTCTGTTTCAGCTCACTATTACAGAGAATTATTTGTCAGCCTTCTGTAAGAAACTGGAACTTTTTAATGCTTGAAGTGCTGTAGTTTAGGCTTGTTTTGACTGATGTTTGAGGTTTTTTATTTGTTTGGTTTGGTTTTTTTTGTGTATTTGTGCAGATAGCTGAGAATTCGTGTGGTTTTGGAGACAGCCAGAAAGCAAGACTGTTTATTAAATTTATAACCATATATCCAGTTGTCACAAAGCTGTCCTTTCTAGGGTTGTGTGAAGGAGCAGAAAGGCAGATAATGTGTGTCTAATCAAACACAGTCAATTGGGCTGAAGACAAGATTGTGAAATTTGAACTGGGTCATTGAATGTGTTCTGGGAATCCAGAAATAATTTATCTATGAAGTTGATTCCTATGACTATAAATCAGTATGGAATGTTTTCTAGTAGTTCAAGGAAACAGACTGATGGAAAATAAAGGCTATTTTATTTTTTTTCTGAACAAATTTGTTAATGATTTGTGTTTTGTTAAAACTGATTAATTTTTATGCTAATAATTTCTAATCAATAGTATTTGCAAATAGTTATATTCTTCCAGCCCCCTTTTGACCTACGTTTTTCAGTGTGTACCCTTTAGATTTTGTTAGGCTTAACAAGGTTTCTTATGCTGCCTTAAATCATCTTAGCTGTTTGCATGTGTGACTTCTAAAACTTGAAAACATTTGTGATGCCTTTATCCAGTACAAGTGCTTATTCATAATATGTTATAAAAGGAGTATCCTAGGCGTGCTTATTAAAAACAACAGAAAAAAGACCAATAATAAATATTCAGATGATTCTCCCCAGTTTTGCATATGCTATGTGGCACAGCTCATTGCATCAGCCTTGTTTTATCCAATTCAAAGCCAAACAGAAATGGCTGTGCAGAGACTTTCTGCTGTTTCCAGGTCATGTACCTGCTGGTTTTCCTTTCTGGGCTTGGCAGGGGCATCCCCGTGCTCTAGACACAGCCCTGGCACAGCCTAGGCAGCTGTGGGGCAGATGGCAGCATCTGCCTCTGCCTGAGCCATGTGCATGGAGAGGCCTTGCTGCATCATTCCCACTCATTTTCCAGGCAGCAGGTTTGCCTGAAGCACGAATTTAACTGTCAAAAGCAGTTGAATCCTGAGGTTGGGATGTTGCTTGGTCTGTTTAGAAGCAAAGACTGTGCAGTATTGTTTCAGTACCACATGTCGATGCTGCCTTGTGACTAGCTGCATGGGATCAGCAAAACCATTTGCAGATCTTGCTGGTTTTATTTTATTTATTGACAGCTTTTTTTTCCTCTTTCTGTGAATTTCATAATGACATATGGGCATATAGAACATTGTTTTCTGTCATACAAAGCCTGGTATTTATAGATGGAAAAGGAAAAATTTGTGAATGAACTTGCAGTTTAGAAGACACAAAAGAGAGCCAGGCTATTTAGATGGCCCTCTTCCTCCCATATGTTTCTTTAGCAATATGGTCTTTAATAATTTCTTATATGGTTCTGATACCTTGATTTGAGTAAGGATTTGATAAATGACTGTGAGAATTTTAATGAAGAAACCTCCTTATATAAGTAAAAGCAACTAGTAATTTTATGGAGTTTGTTTTGATCATACTAAAGTAAAAGAGCAAAAAAATGTTTATGTGCAAAATAAAATTGATATTAAAAGGAGGAAGAAAAGTAGATTCAGATATCTTTCGTAAGTGCTTATTTTAGGGCTAGTCACTGATGAAGAATTTTTGGGTTTGTATTGAAATTCTCCTGAGTATCTGATCTGTCATAAGCATGGCTTCTTGTAATGAATTCTGAGCATGGGACCAGTATTGTGGAACCATTAATTCTGTCAGCAGTTTACTTGGACTTGTCTTAACAAAACATTTTCTTTGTCTTCATTGCTCTTTGAGTGTCAGAAATAAACCAGTGCAGGCCAAAACTTTTAAAGGGGCCAATTTCTAGGATACGTGTTAATGCTTCAGTCTGATGCAAGAACTGCTGCAACCTTATTGAATGCTGCTCTGACAGACCTCTGTCAGGTTTGTTTAGTTACAGTGTCTGTATTTTTTTTCAAGGGCGTGCTGTCAAAGGATCACTTGACCAGGTGCTTTCATTTAGCTGTAATGGATGCCAGGATAAACTAAAATGGAATTTTATTGCTGTATCAGCAACAGGATAATAAATAAAAGATTTGGGCTGACCTCTGGTATTGATATCTGAAGCTCCAGCTTTCATGGATGTGGAGAGAAGGCATTCAGGCTTCAGTTGTGGTTAGTGCTACTTGTATGATGATCCTTTTACAGTTTGTAGTTTTTTCTCAGCTTGCACCTCATTAAATCTGAGCTGCAGAGTGAACCTGGGCAAAGAGAACACTGATACCCAGGTCTTCTTCTGAATCACTTGTAGCACTTGTTTTCAAGAGCTTCCCTGACCAAATATCACAGGTCTTGCAAGTTTTAATTCAAGTGGAGAAGAAAGGACATGGCATCCCCATCACCTTCTGTACATACCCCAACTGTCTGTGTTTTGGTACAGCTCTTAATGTTCCCAGATTTGTTTCTGCATCTGTTAGCCCGTTGAAGTTCAAGAACAAGTGGATAGACATTGAAATGTCACATGTGCTCTGCATGTTTCCTTAACATAAAAATATTGCAGTACCTGTCTCCATTTTATAGTCACAGAATCATTTTGGTTGGAAGAGATCTTTTAAGATCTTTCACCCAGCACTGCCAGGTCACCACTAAACCATGTTCTCAGCACCACGCCCACACAGCTTTCAGCTCCCTGGGGGGACAGTGACTGCTCCACTTCCTCAGGCAGCCAGTTCAGGGCTTGGCAAACCTTCCAGTGAAGACTTTTTTGCTAATGTCCAACGTAAACCTCCCTTGCTGCAACTTGAGGCCTTTTCCTCTTGTCCCATTGCTTGTATCTCATGTACGTTGAGAAAAGGAGGGATGAAAGATACATCACACTCGGGTACTAAGCAGGTTCTCTTCAAGTAAAAAATGTTTTTTGGTTCTTTTTTGTTGAAAGTGTATAAATTCTGACTTGAATCTCTGCCAAGTTACTTGAAATAAAGCAGCCAGTATGTACATAAAATTAGGAATAAAGCAATTTTAAGGTAATAAATAATTCATAACACCCCTCCACCCCCAAATAAAATGATCTGCTGTTTTACTGAGCTGCTAATATTCCTGTTGTCATTTTGCAATAAATTGTGGGGAATTTAATAGAAAGAATGGCTTTAACTTTGGTGTTTGGTTTTGTTTTTTTTTTCCTCCATGTCTTCAGACCTAAGTAAGGGCAGTTAAACCCAAATCCATTCTACTATGTCTCTAAAGCAAACTGGTGAGACAAGGTCAGCCATGTGCTTTGTGTAGATTGATGCAGATATCACATTGGATTATAATCAAGCAAATATGCTTTCAGTATTAAAAATGACCAATGCAATTATGATTCTAGTCCTTTATCTGAGGCTTTGTTGTGAACTAAAAGTACAGGGAACATTCTTTTATTCTAAAAAGTATAAATTTTTGTCCGTGAAAGAATACCTACTTTTGTAAATAATTGAGGAAATCTACATTACAATGTAGTATTTTTAAAAAAAAAAGCAATATTCCACTTCTGTAAATGGCAGACACAAAATCAACCTCACTTCATTTTTAGCTTTATTGTTCCCTTTTCCACATGTGTTATAGCATATGGACAAGAGAGATGTTCATTAAAGTCATGGCTTATCAGCTTAGAATGAAAAATGAATTAGATTTAATATCAAAATAGTGGGATAAGAGGTGGGTATTAAAGTTACAGTGTGCATTTGTGACCTCAGTGTTTTTAACATTCTTCAAATACCAGATTTGTCTAGCTCTCGGCATCACCTCATGATTATTCTCTATAACTGCATACCAGAAAAGCTTTCTTATTTCCCAATGCTCTGCCTTCACTCTGGCCCGGGAATGGACTTGCAGGGGCTCGTTGGCATTTGCAATTTTGAAGATTTGTTGTTGGATCGTTTTCATATCTGTTTCACGTCTTGTGGATTGAACTTGATCTCCTTCTCCCAAAGAGCAGAGCGGCTGGGGGGGAGAGTCCCCCCTGGAGCTGCTTAGCTCCTATGTGCTCGTGGCAGAGTCATTTATATAAGCACATCTTCAACCTTTTCTGTTTTGAAACTCAAGATTTGTTCCACTTTGATCGGCGCTATTACTGAAAAGGATGTGTTTTGGTCATTTCATGTCTTTCATCTAAAACATGAGCAGCGTTTCCAACTGTGTAGCTGGAAAACTGTTTGGGTTTGTCGTAAAAAACATCTAAAAATCTAAATTTTTCTTTGTTCTCGGGTAATACAATTGTGAAAACTTCCCATGAATTGGGAAACTGTTTCCAATTTATGGAACCAAATAGATATTAAATGAATGGAAATCCATTAAATAACAATCATTCTGTCAAGTTTGATCAGACTTGAAAGGTTGTTGCTGTTAGTTTTCTGTAATGGTATGTATGCCTCAGCTGGAGAAAGTAAGTAGAGTTATTTTGAGTATGCCTGAGAAAGTGTATTGCAGTAATAAATTCTGTGAAATCCTATGCGGTTAACAAATATTTAAATAGGTTTCAGTTGGGTTGAAGATGAAGGCATATCAGCCTTAAATGTTGTTTATTCTGGCTGCCCCAAACATAATTTTATGTATTTTGCGTGGCAAAGGCTAAGTAGTCAGTATTCAGTTAAGTGTTCAATCGTACATTTTCCAAGCTGTTTCAGTTTATTTCCAAGGTGAACAATGATTATAATTAAGGAAACTGTAATAAAATGTTGGATTTTTGTGCTGACTTTGGCTTTAGACTGCCAGTAGTAGAGTGCTTTTGTGGAAGAGTTCAGCTAAAGCCACTTAACTTCTCATTCCTTGAGTTCAGACTTTGAATTAATAGAGATAACTGAAGTGAGTTGATCTAATTAAACCATTTAATGGGTTAACATGGAAAGGCAGGAGTAGTTGAACCAAAAAAAAACATTTAAGAGCCTACTGAAAGTTTGCAGTTGCACCTTGTCTTTCAAAACTCACCACTAAGCTTGCAAGAACACTTCGAAATTCCAGAAAACAAGAGACCTGTTCCTTTTTTTTTTTTTTGGTAGGAACTGTGAGCAGTGCATCTATTGACACAGGCTTTTTTTTTTTTTTCTTTTATCAAGCTGTATTTGTAATCTGATGATGATGAAAACAAATATTAGAAATGGTTACCTGAGCGGTGACATGTTTTATGTTTATGGTTGTTTTGTTTAGATAAAACATTTTGAGATTATCAGCCATACTAAGGATCCTAATTTAATTTGTTAAATACATAGATGTGATCTATAGTGAAGCATTTTAGGGTGTGTAGTATGGGATAATAATGACATACTTCTTGTTTTATTAAGGTGTGTCATTATTACAGCATATGCACACCCTTGTATGTCTTACTGCTTAAATATGATGTGCTTACAAGCTTTCCTTTTAAAGTATTAATTGGCTGTGATGACTTAGGTAACAGCATATTTATGTACATTATTTTACCTCTTATGGATGATACCTTACCTGTGGGTTGCAAAAGCAATACTGCAGTGGAAGCCTTAATTAAATTTGAGATTTGAATTTAGTTGTGGTTTCTGAAGTGTGCTCAGAGAAGAAAACATAATGACTCTTGTCTCTTTAGATTATGATTTGTCAGTGTGACAGAAAAGGACATATGTTTTCAGGTATTTATGTCCTGTGCTGAATGAAGTAAAAATGGAATGGTCTTAACTGAGTCATCCAATTGTTTTGAGTAGGAGCAACCCCTTTCTTCAGGTTTTCTTGTTTGGGGGAGGCTGCTGTTGTTCTGTCAGCACTGATCCAGAGTGAGAGGAGAAAGCAAACCACCCAAGTCAGGCATCAAGCTAGAGATGCATGAAGAAGATTTGCAAAGTGAATTGGTGTACTTTGGCTCCCAGTAGGAGAGAGCAGGCAGGTGAGATCTGTCCTCATGCCGTCTGCCAGCTGTAGGAGGGCTGGCTGCTGCCAGTTCAACCAAGGGCAAAAAGCTGACTGGCCAGTTTCTGCAGGGGTGTGTTAGAAAGGCTGTGGTTAGTAAGTGGAGAGAGGTTCTCTTCCCACTCTGCTCTGCCCTGGTGAGGCCACATCTGGGGTGTTGTGTCCAGTTCCGAGCCCCTCAGTTGAAGGAGGACAGGGAACTGCTTGAGAGAGTTAATTCAGAGCCAGAGATGCTGAAGGGAGTGGAGCATCTCCCCTCTGAGAGAGGCTAAGGGAGCTAGGGCTCTTCAGCTTGGAGGAGACTGAGAGGGGACTCATTGATGGTTATAAATGTGTAAAGGGTGAGTGTCAGGGGGATGGAGCCAGGCTCTGCTCAGTGACATCCAACAACAGGACAAGGGACAACAGGTGCAGCTGAAACATGGGAGACTCTGTGTAAATGTAAGGAGTAAGCTTTTCATGGTGAGGGTGACAGAGCCTGGACCAGGCTGCCCAGGGAGTTGTGGAGTCTCCTCTGGAGACATTCCAGACCCACCTGGACACTGTTCCTGTGTGATCTTCTCTGGGTGATCCTGCTCTGCAGGACTCCATTGTTTGAGGTCCCTTCCAGCCCCTGCCATTCTGTGCTATTATATTAGTCTGCCTCGGCCACGGGAGCTGTATGGATTTTGGAAGGCTTTAAACGCTCACTTGAGCAGTGTAGCAGATGAGTTTTTATCTATGAATTCTGCTACTGCTAGAAATGTTATGCTGTTGGTAGTTGAGCTGCTTTCTGGGGTCATACAAGATTGATGGGAAGGTGATGAAAACCAAGCCTGGACTTCCTGAGGTCCTTCCCACAATTGCATTAAATAGGCGCGGAGCTGTGGATTGCCGAGGGTGGAAGCTGCTGAAGCTGACTGTCAGCACTGCTTAGCCCGGGAAGCAGTGGGAGACAGGAGGTGACCCACAGCTGTTCCTTTTGGTGAGCACTTGGCAGATGCTGCTCCAGGTTTGAGAATTTACTTTCCACTTCTCAGGATCATCTGATGCTTTGTTACCCAGTTACTTGGTATGACAAAAGTAACTGTTCCAAATGCCTTAGCTGTGACCAGTTTACTGCAGAACATTCTTGATCTCTTCAGAAACTGGCTGTAGAAGACAGCCCAGACTCCTGGTAGCCATGTACAGATCCCAGCACAGATCTTAGTGAATATTGTTTCTAATCTGCCCCCAGTGGAGAAAACTAAAACATTTATTCCTACTTTAGAAGATTAGTTATTACTCCAAAAGGGAACTGTTTATACCATGACAGTTTAGTTCAATAGCTTATGATTTATTTACTTTTTTAATGAATGTTAGGGGTAAAAGATTTTCTTGTTATTGCCAAGTGAACTCTCTTGTGCTGAGTACATCCATTTGCTTTGGTTGAAGAGCTGTTAATAGATGGATGATTTATGATCTTGCTCTAGAGAAGCTTTATAATTCTTTTCCAGTATAATTTGTCTGTGGGGTTACTAGTTCTGTAAATGGACATTTTATACAAGTTTGCTGTAGCAGAAAAATTCTAGATAAATTCAATGCTTTTTAAAAAGAGATGAAACATTTGCCCATTTCCCAATAACCCACTATCATCCCCAGGGGCAGAAAGAGAACTGCAATTTATAGCTTGCTATATTTTGTTTACACATAAATATTGGACTAATATTGTCTGTTCCTGGTTTGGATACTTTAATTTTTGTTTTCAGAGATCTTCTATGTCTTCCTTTCCAAAATACACTTTTAATCTGGAAATTTCCCCAGACACCTCTCTAGGGAACAATAACGTGGAGAATTCTTACTTGGGGTTTTTGGAGCTCTTGATTAGCCTTTTTTGACTGATCACTTTACCTTTGTCCACATCTTATCTATTGTCACCAGTTTTTCCAAGTTTTCTATTTCTGATGCAGTTAGTTGTCATTTTTATTCCTTAGTAGCCTTTTCCACAGAATCTCTTGATTAGTTTTACTGGTAGTTTTATATTTAACTTGCTGGAGTTTATATTCACTTTTGCTTTCTTTCACTTGGACAAGACTTTTTTTTTGTCCCTGATGGTTAATTGAATTCAAAAAATCATTATGACTACTGGGTGGTATTAGGAAAATACATTTTCCTGAAAATACTTAAAGAGTATTGGATTCCCAAAAATAGGATTCCACGTACATCTCTTGCAATGTACTCTGACCTCATCAGTCTAGACTCATCTCCATTTCTTTGAGAACAGTCAATGTGAGGTTTGTCATGTTGGCATCTCACGAATGACTACGTGTTCCTGCTGGGGGCAGCTCCATTCCTGCTCCCCTGCCTCTCCAGCCTGCTCTTCCCCACAGGCTGGGCTCACTGCTGCTTGTGAGGGTGTCCTCTGCTGAAAGAGGATCAAGGCCCTATCTCAGAGTAATGGTCTCCTAATGTGAGGCTTCTCTGTGCTGGGACAGAAACAGGCTTGAAGCAGGACTGTTGTGTGGGTGCTGCTTTCCCAGCAGAGCAGCAGCAGTGCCTGGGCACAGCTTGCCAAGGGACCTCTGGGGGCCACCTTCTTGTGGCCTGGGATGTGACAGGTGGAGGAGGGAAGACAAAATGGTTCTTCTGCATGCTGATCTTACTTATTGTCCATTTTGTTGATATTTAATGCAGGAACATACAATTATAAGAACTTTGGAAGTTGGAAAAAAAAAAAAAGGCTTGTAATGGTTTTAGCAAGGAGGGCTTTTGACTCTGAATTTTCCAGCCCTGTTGCTAAGACTGCTTTCATGAGAGCTGCAGCAGCCTGCTCGTGTTGCCTTGGAACAGAGCTCTGGAGCTCGTGGCTCTTGTCACTGCTTGGATTTCCCTCAGTAGACCAGTTTTGAAATGCCCTGACCAAATTTCCTGTTTGTGATGATCTTTCCTCTTGGAAATGAATTTGTGTATGTTTCACTGCCTATTGTGTATTTGTGCTATGTCTACCTTTTCTTTGGGTTTCCCGACAACAACACAGCTTTCCTGAAAATACCCACCGTGAGCAAAATTGGGGGGGAAATTTTTTTCTTCCTCAGATACCCGTTTTGGGTATTTTAGTAAAGATCTCTTCAAAATAAAAACAGCAAAGGTATTTTCATGCTGAAGTGGCAAGACTGTCTGTGGTACTGCTCAGCTTGAGTGCTTGCTCTAGAACTTGTTCCTCCATCCTCCGTGGGATGCAGCTGTGCCCTTAGAAGTGTCACAGCCTAATGGGTCTGGCTCCGGCAGCTGTAGGGCAGCCATGCAGCCATACTCACAGCAAACTGGCAGGTGATGTCACAAAGCTGGAACGTTGGCTTGCTTGAGTTTTATTTTTTGTGAGAAATTTATTATTCTATTAACTGGTATTAGCAGGAACTGATACAACAATCATATGGTTTCTATAATCTTAGCACTAAGTCATTGCTAATAAGAAGAACAGTCCAAATCTGAAAGTGTGGATCTAGTTTAAATTACAAAATACTTAAGTTTGTGTTACTTAGCTCAGCAGTAAGTAATGATATGTGGAGTATGTTAGAACTCATAGTTCTTTGTTGGCAAGTTCTAACATATGACTTTTGGGCAGTAAGATTTTCCTTCTGTCTTAGCTTTAAAAGAAAGATCCAAACAATATATTTTTTTGCCTTGTATGCATGAATTATTTAGAGTGACACGATTGGAAGTGAACCTTTTTATTTCTTTCTTTGTTTATTGCATTTTTACTGTCGCTTTTAAAATGCATGTAAATAAGTACTTGCTTACTTTACGTGGAAACAGCAAAAATGCATCAAGTGCTGTTTTATCTTACATATACTGGCTATCTCAATACGTTGTATTCATTGAATACTAGAATTTATTCACTTTTTAGTAATATATTGGCTTTTGTATCTATGTCTTATCTTGAATAAAATTAATCCTGTTCATAGATTCCACTTAAGATAAAACATTGTGTCCTACTTTATTTGGGGTGAAAGGAAAAGCTCATTAATGCTTGTTAAATATTGATGTATGTTTCCACAAGTCTTCCTGCATATTTTCATATGGAAAATGACCAGATAAAATTATTTTTTTCTCCTTTTAGTTGGCAGTATTTCCTTCTAAGAGTTTAAAAAGATGTTCTTTATTAAGAATACTATTATTATATTCCAAAAACCTACCGTCTCTGGAAACAATTATTTTAGATAAGATGTTAGAATTGTGTAAAGTAAACAATTCTTTTCTTAGCTATTAACACTTGATAATTTACTTCTATGTATTTTGAAGAACACATCCTTCTGACTGCTTTTGATAAGATAATTTATGTTATTATTAACATTAGTTTTGCAAAATAGACTAGCAACCTTATGGGATTCAATCATGAGTTCTGTTTGCACATCTTTGTATAGCGGGTAGTGCAAACATACAAATATCTTATGCTTTTTCTTTTGGTCCTGGCATTCAAAGAATATATTCAGTCAAGTATTGACCATCTAAAGTTATTTTCACTGTCTCATTTCATATATGACCCTTGGTGGTCTAAAGTGTGTCTGAAGTGACCCAACCTTTCAAACCCCTCTGTCAATAACCAGCACAACTTGGCTGGCATCAGCTCCATGAAGAAATAGACATAGTGATTCTCCCTGTTCAAGCTTTTACAAATAATTACTTTTACCCTATATTTTTCAGTTATGAATGTTTAGAGAGATAGTAGTTGGTGTTCTGAATAAAAGAAAATCAGGATATAGTTCCTGGTACATGTATTTTACTTTATAAAGCTTTCTTCTCTTGGATATAATGTTCTTTCTGCATAATATGTGGTGACATATTTCCCAGTAGTGTCTTTAACCTTGGAATTTTAGTGGTTTGTTGGGGAAAAGCTGTACATTGGAAATGTGTCTTGTAATTCAGCTGGTTTGTCGGGGGCTTCTCATGCATGTGTGAATTACAGCAAAGCTGTCTGTGGAGTAAATGGGCTGTCTGCATATTTCCTTTAGTACGTTTTTAGATCTAAAGTGTTTTGAAGTAGCTTAGCTCAGTAAAAACATCTGCAAGGTTACTCTGCAGTTTCACCTAACAAGGCAAATGAGTGATGTTTATTTACCATACCAAGCGACATGGCAGTTTCTGTGGTAAAGAAAGAACAAAAAAGATGGAATTGCTCCAGAGACCCTGGAAAGTATTTGCTGCTTGAGGCACGGAGACCCCAGAGGAGCAGGACTTTGTGCTTGCCCTTGTTGAACCTGTCGAGGTTCCTGACAGGGGCTGCTGCTGCAAGCTCAACAGGGCTCTGCAACAACGGCCCTTCCTGCTAGTGCTGTCAGCTGCTCCCTGCCCAGCACAGCTGCTGTCCTCTGGCCAAGGGTCAGATGCTTTAGCTGAAGCAGGAACATAAAGCAGAATTACAAAGAAGACAGTAACAACAGATTTATTCAGAAATGCAAATATTTTAAATCACTTCTGTATTTGAATATTCTGCTCACTGCACATAGAAATACAGTTGTCAGCTTACAGTTAGATAAATGCAAATGATTATGGGTAAATATTCAGTTTGCAGTTGTGAAGTGATTTGGGTTTTTTGTTTGTTTTAATCAGAATCACAGGCTGGTAGGGGTTGGAAGGGACCTCTAAAGATCCTTGAGTCCAACCCCTCTGCCAGAGCAGGACAGAACTAGAGCAGATCCCTCAGCAATGCATCCAGACAGGTTTGGAAAGTCTCCAGAGAAGGAGACTCCACAACCTCTCTGGGGAGTCTGGTCCAAGCTCTGTCACAGTAAAGAAGTTCTTCCTCATGCTGAGGTGGAACTTGCCATACTCGAGCTGGAATCCATTGCCCCCCATCCTGTCACAGGGCACAAGTGACAAGGGACAGTCCCTGCCTTCTTTTCCTGTCTGTCTTAGCATGACACAAATGAACATCACAGAATCATAGAATGAGCTGGGTTGGAAGGAACCTTAAAGATAATGTTGTCTTTCTCTGGGGTGATTCCATCAGCTATCTTACAGGAAAATATTGTATTTCAGGCAGCTGTTTCTCTCCCAGGCAATACCATTTAATCTAATTTTGCAATTTGTTTTTATTGCTTTGTTGTTTTTGTTGTTTTGTTGTTTGGGGGTTTTTTTTCTCCATGGTGTGAAAATACCCAGGAATATGAGAACAATAATTTAGAAGTACCCTGTATACTTATTATTGCAGTTTAATTTCTGATGGAAAAAGAAAACGAGTTGCAACCCCTGCATTGCAAAATGACCCTGCTACTCAGCAAGCAGAGCAGAGATGAATCCCAGCATGTAGCTCACCCAATGACTAGATAGGTCACACACATCTAATGATGAACTTTGTAGTTGGTTTCTTCTAAGTAACAGTGTCAATTTGTTTTCTTTCTCTCCTGGCTCTCCCTGCCCAAATGCTAAGGGTCTGGGAACTGCAGCATGGCCATCAGCATCATGCCTTCCTTCACTGGCACTGAGCAAACAGCTGCTGCTGCTGCTGCTGCTGTGACCTGTTAGCAGAATCAAAACGCACGTTTCAGAAATGCTTTTCAAAGGACCTTGTTGGAAAGAAGGACTCTAAACAACAAAACACTGTTGATGTGTTGAGGTGTAGTTGCTGCAAGGTCTCCAACCTTTTGATGTAAATGGTGCCCTACTTCACAGCTCTGCATTAGATAAAGGAAAACAGATAGTTCAGAAAGATTTTTTTTCCTTCTTAAATATTTAAGTTACTGATGGGCTCTTTGCATTTGATGGCATCATTGTTTTCACTGCTCCACCCAGTCACTTGGTTTCTGTTTCTTTTTCACATGTAGAACCAGAAAAGCAGTATGTTGGGTTTAGTAATTGCTGTGCTTTGGTTTATGGTACTAGTCAAGTGCAGTGTTCTAGAACCTGGAGAAAGCAGATGATAGCACCTCTAGCTCACCACATCCCTTGGGCAGAGGGAGCCAGGAAGCTCTTCCCTGTGTCTGCTCTCAGCACAATCTAGAACCAGCCTGTGTGCTTCATTATTCCTATGGTAAATTCCTGAGATGAGTTGGTGGATAAGGTGTTTGTCAGGAAATCCACAGGTGAGCAGAGATGTTGCCTGGAAATGCACTGAAGGTGAAAATGGCAAACTCCATAACGAGTTGGTTTGAATGTTTTCACACTGTTCAAGAAGAGCATATGTCTCCTGTGGGAGGTGAGGAGGCTCTACAGAGAGGAGCCTTTCTCTTTACCACACGTGTGATACCTAGGCTGTGGGAAATAGCAGCTATGAAGGCTGGAGAAAGAAATTCACCTGCTTTATCATATAATCACAGTTTTCAGGAAAAGAACCTGCTAAGCAGAAATTTATTTCATTTTCAGTGGGTCACTTCTATATAAATATATATATGAAATACTGTGTTTTAACGGCAGGCAATGATGTTAAAGATGAAGCCAATCTGTTTCTGTTATCTGTATCATATAGATTTATTTTTAATAAGTAATTTTTCATATTATCAAATGGATGCTCAAAATTTGAGTGACTCCATCTATTGCAAGATATCTTTAGATTAAAATCACCATGTTAAATGTTAGCTCTTTTAATCTTTAATATCAGTATTTGTGTTTACAAAATGCCATTACAAGTTTTGTGGGACCTGGTTTGAGAGAGATCTAGATGCCTTAAAGAGGCAAATTGTGAAAATATCTTTTTGTATCTTATAGCTGCAACATAATTAAACTGGTATTTTCCTCCCATTGAAAATAAAGGGCTTTTTAATGTGCCACCCTGGAACAGTGCTATTGAAAAGGAAACTGAAAATATCTACATGTTCATGAGCCATTTATTAGTTCTGGAAGATTAATTTTAGTGCAGACAGGGAATGTTCAGAGACAGCTTTAGGCTGAGACTGTTTCCAGGGCAGTCTGTGCTTCAGTAATTTCGAGGAATATGTTCCACGAGGAAAATGAGAGTGAAGCTTAAACATTTCAACACCCCTTCCAAGGATGTGCTACAGATAAAGGCAACTTTCTGGATAATCTACAGTTCGTGGAAACTTTTCTTTTTAATTCTGTTCTGTTGCTGTGTTTTATTTCATGTGAGGTTTGCAGGGCAAACCTGCCTGGGGCTTGAACAGAGAGCTATGCAGGGAGGTATTTATCTGACAGACACTGCTTGACTTTTTAAACTCCTCTCATTGTTCCAGCGGGTCCCAGCTGTAATGTGGAATGCAGCACGAGCTTCCGGGAAGTCCTCAAACCCTGCTTTAGAAAATACCTAAATAGGAGGATCATCAGATGGTGACTAAGGGCAACTTGAACTCAGTTTAGCAATTCTTTCTTTTGTTTTCCTGTCCTGTGGTGAGACGTGGTCTTGGCAATGGGTGTTGTGATAAAGGAAAGGAAAGGTGAATGCAGCTCATGAAGCAGGAACTGCAGGAGGCTCTGTTTGTTTCTCTTGCTCGTTTTGTAATGAAATGTGTTGTTTCAGTGAATAAGCAAGAGGCAATGACATGCAGAATTGCACGTTCTAATGAGATACTGACCTGCCAAGATTCCTTTCATTTACAACATACTCCAGAAAAAACTTCTGACCAGAGCATCATGTTACTACATAGAAAGCTCATCTTAGAACAAGACAACCCAGCGTGTCTGAAACTCCAGCTTAACACCTCAGTGTAAGAGGCAGATGGGATTCTAACCAGCAGAGATGCTTTGTTTAGGTACTGTTGCAAAACTCCCTGTTTACATGTTGTTCCAGTTCCTGCACTCTGTACCACTGGGGGTGGTGTTATTTACTCCCATTGTGGTTTTAAAGATTCATTTCAATTTGGCTGCTCCTCCTAAGACCTTTCCTGTGAAAGGAGATAAGGAGATACCTTTTATTTTACCTTGCACCTTGAGATGGCTTTTTTTGCACTGCTTTACTGATGATGTTTTAGAGATAGAACTCGCTGCAGTTCATAGCTGTACTGTGCTGGTGGTAAATTAAGTACTGATGTCTCTAAGTGAGTAGCAATGTTTTCATGACACAGAAATATTTATTGCTATGAATATTAGCTACACATTACATACTTCTAGTAATAGACTTATTACTTTCATATTTCTAGCCATTAAGAACATAAAATCCTGCAGGAAAGGCACCACCACTACATAAAAATACACTTGAGTGATGAGAAGCACTGTACATGTCAAGCCTTAATAATATGGCTGACTAGGACTGGGGGGAGAGTGAAATGGGCATTTTATTTTTTTAAAAGCCCATCCAGTACATTCCTTTTGTATTAATGAAACTGAAAGTAGCAGCAAATCTACCAAGAGCGTGCACTGAAAGTTTGGTAGAACTTAAACTGATCAGGAGATTTATATGTTTTTTCTTTTAAAAGCAAGATGAACAAAATATCAAAGAAGAAAAAATTTAATGGTTCCTCAAAAGAAAAGTGTGCTTCTGGAATTTGTGCATGTTTGAGTGCACACTTGGAACTGGTTGCAGCTGTAGTGCAGATGGAGAGGCTGCTGAGTCCATGCAGCTGATCCCTTTATCTTGTGACCTAGAGTGTGTGACACATCGGATAAGGGATTCATTCCTCTCTCCTGCATTCCATTTCAGTAAATCCTGCCATGCTTGTCACCTCATCCTAAGCATGCTTGGGTTTTTTTATCTTTTTTTTTTCCCAGTTGTGAAGTTATTTAGGGAAACATTAGAAACAACGTACGCAGAAAGGAGGATGCATCCTGCTGACATGCTCTTCCTTTTCCAGGAACTGACGTTCTCTGCACCTTGACTGACAAACACAAGGGATGTTAAGCTTTTAATAGTTGTGTGAAATAAAATAAAAAGGGGGAGGGGAACTACAGAATTTGGGAACTTGAAGAGTAATTTCAGTTGCCATCTTGGAAGTTGTTTCATTTTGTAATTAGACTACTAATGAAAAGATGAAGCTTCAAAAACCAGTAATTGAACAAAATTCTCTGGGTTCCACAAAGGAAAGCTATGCCTCCGTAATCTAGGAATACTCTCTGAGTATGTAAACCAGTTGGTGGATGCAGTTGGAGTCACTGACATAGTTTATGTGAAGATTCCAAGTCCTTTGCCAAACACCTTCAAAATAGGTGGAGGAAATTGCAAGGCAGGGGCAGTCAGGAATCGGGCAGTGACCAAGAGAGCTGAAAGAAAGCAAGAGGTTGCCATTAGTGTTCACCACAGCAGATGTGTTCCTTCTTAGAGATTAGAATGTTTATATGCTTTAAATATCAAGATTATCAAAATTATAGATATTAGAACTACTTATTTAGCATCTGAGAAAACCCTTGGGGGAATTTTGGGAGAGCAAATTAGTTGGATGAATGCAAAAGTATGTATACTGAAGCTAGTAATTTGAACTGTACATTAGCTTTACTCTGTTGTGAATTAATTTTACAAGTTTAGAAGATATCTGAGCAATGTTTTGGATAGCACAGTTGAAGGTCTCTGGCTCAGTAAGCAACAGTGGTCAAAAGTGAAAGCTAAAATATGTTATGAATAGCATCATAGAAATAAAACATGTTCCATTGTTGCCTAGAGCAGCAGAAACAAGAGACTTGGGACTGATAACTAGAATGACAAGGTAG
>JAOEGS010010449.1:185626-202905 GCA_025447755.1 Corythornis vintsioides
AAATAAAACATGTTCCATTGTTGCCTAGAGCAGCAGAAACAAGAGACTTGGGACTGATAACTAGAATGACAAGGTAGATTAAAAGCTTGTGGAGGGTGTGTGAGAGAGAATCTGAACATTTGGACTGTTCTCCTTTGAAGAGAAATTTGTCTGAAATTCAGGGAAGTGTGCAGATTCTTGATTGGAAAGCCCAAAGACACCTTTCTGCTCGTGCTGAGCAGGGGCAGGGACCAGAGAACACTGCTGCTCTGCCTGGGGCTCAGCTCTGTGCTGTCAGCTCTTCCCAGGGCACTTTCAATGGCAGTGAAAAATTTAATAAGATTTTAAAATAGTTTTGCAGTAGGTGCATAAATATAGACAAAGTGATGGCTCGAGATCAGAATTTGAGAAGACTGTAAATTCTCTGCTTGTGCAAGAAGTCCATCTCCTGTGAATCACCAAGAGGTGGAAGGAAGCGTTTCTTGGGCCGTGTTATTCCATTGCAACACTAGCTGGGCTTTCTAGGGTTGCACTGAACCTCTGCTCAGATTGGAAATAAGGAGAAGCAGGAGAGTTGTTTCCAGTTGCAGACTGTGCACCTTTTCCATCAGATTACTTTCATTTCTTGTATGTTGTACAGAGAAAGATTACTGGAAAAGTTTGGAAATGTATCTTTCTTCATCTTCTGGAACCTGGTATGTTGTTATCTCTTGTGTAACAGATATATTGGTAAGTCTGAAGACAAAAATTGGAAGCAATTTAAATGCTAAAGAAAACTTTTTTTTAACAAGTTGAAATAATTACAAGATGCTGTGGTGTGTAGGAGAGGAGCAAGGTCCTTCTTTTCAGCAGCAGATTCTTATTGTCCAAAATATTAAGTCTTGCCACTTCAAAAATAACTAATATAGTTGCTTGGGAAACAATTTGTTACCCTAATTATTTGATGAGTCTTGTCTGCAGTCCTGACAAGCAGTTGTCACCATGTGTGACAGCCTGTGGGAGGATGTGTTTGCTGGGTAGTGCCTTGGTGGCACCCGGGCTGGAGCTGGCCAGCGCTCGCTGCCAGGCTGCCCGCTCTGCTCCCTGGGGCCTGGAGACTGCTGAGGGCCTTTGAAGTGTTGGGCAGAGCTTATCAGAGGAATGATAGCTGGGCATTCCACATGGTGAATAAATGGTCTTCCTGCTTGGGACAAGTGAAGCAGTCCTATTAAAAAGGACAGTGCTAATTAATGGATTGAAATCACGTCTGTTAGCAAATCCTCTGAAATACTAAACAGGCTTGGTAGGTGCATGAAAATAAACTTGGGTACCACAGTGAATTTTAGGAAAGGGCAAAATGCAGCAAATAAGACTAGGCTCATTTCTGAGTAGCAGAACTATCTTCAAAAGACTTTCTGGCTCTAATGAATTTCTGCTAATAGGTATTTTTCATGGGTGGTCTTAATATTGAGAACAGTTCTAAAAAAATACACAAACTGCCCTGGCTATTGCAAAACTTTCTCATTCAGCATCTCCAGAAAACACCATCACAAAGATGTGTGGGATCCTGGCTGGCTTTGCTGAGTGATGCAAATGCTTGTAGCTAAAGCAGGTAACTGTGAGACAAGGGTTTATTTCTGGTGATTCTCTTGGGTGCAACAAGCGTTGGTTTGTTTTCTAGAGTTGGAGATTTGGAGGAGAAACAGACTGTACACTTGTGTCTGAAGGAAGTTACTTGGAATCACGGTGACTGTATGGCACAGGAGATAAATACTGATGACTGACTTCTTGAGAATTCTTGATGAATCCCTCTATTCAGGGCTATACCCTCCAGGTCGGGTAACTTGTCAAAATCTCTGTCCTGCATTCCACAGCATGGATTAACACACAGCTTACTGACACGTCTAGGACATGTTTTTCTGAGCAGCACAGCCTGCTCACCCTGGATGAAAAGCCCAACCCCTGGAGCACGTGCAGAGCTCTGCAGTTAGGGCTCAGTGTTCCCAGGTGTTGGGGCAGAGTGCTCAGCTGGTTCAGTATATCAGCTTCCCTTTCTGGAGGGCTCTGGACTTTCCCTGAGCTCCCTGAATGGCCCCTTCAGTTACTTCAGCTTCTCATTCTGTAGCTGAGATGCTTGGCCCAACTCCTGGGAGCAGCTTCCTATGCCCCCCATTAGATGGCTTTCCCTTCTTATAGGTGGTTGGTAATTTCCTGAGGATGATACTAGGCCCCTTTCTTTGTACCTAAACCTAAGTGTCTCTAGAACATCAATCCTTTTTAACAGTTATAGCTGTAATAAGGGAAGTTTTTGGTGGGGAGAGAAGCAGCTAAGGCAGCTCAATGCTGTCCCTGGGGCTACAATTTAAAAATGGAACAAAGCAGGAAAGCCTACCATCACCAGCCAGAAAACCCTTACAATCCCCAAGTCTTCTCCAAGCCTCATTAGGCTTGGCAACAGCAAGTGAACTTCAGGGTGTATACCTAGTCCACGTGCCAAACCAGTAACTTGTATGTGCAGCTAAGTGTGAAGTGTTGAACCATCTCTGCTGGGCAGTGCAAAGCATTAGTAGCTATGGGGAGCTCTAGATCCAGCTTTAGGGGAGTTCAGTCAGATTGTCTCCTGGGTTTTGGTATCAGTTATATCTAGGAGTGTGCAAGAAGCTGTTTGTTTGTGTGATAAAGAAACTCTTTGGCTTATAAACTGAATTCAATCTATCTATGCTATGTGTGTTTAATGCCACCTGTTTTCAGTTAGAGGAAATCTAAAGTTGCATATTTTCAGGCCTCATTTTCTTTGTCACGAATGCAGGCAGGAGATGAGTATCCTTGTGTTGTAAGGATGCTGACTGGATGCATTTAAGTACCTTCTAAACTTCTTGTATACACTGTAACTGTGCAGGAAAACTCTTCAGAACCATGTTCAAATCAGAATATTAGGTGCTAGCTTTGATTCAGCTGACTGACAACTTTAGGGTATGCAGATACACCTCTGAGTGTGTAACCTCACTTGTGTCTGCCTCTGTAATCCAGAATCTTAGTAACACTTATGAATGCTAATACTTGAGAGTTAAGTGTTTTAATCACATTTAAAAAGCCCCATTTGTTCTTCCCTTGTTGTATCAATTTCAGCCATGAGTGACCACTACTGAGAGTGCTCTGCTAGTAAAAATAACCTCTCTGTTAAAATGCTCACAGTTCTTTACCTTGCCCAGACTAGTGATTTGCACCGAGGTGGTCATATTAACATATTCATGTCCATAGAGTATTTTAAGCACAAATATTGCTTGGAGGGTTAAGTGTTCCTTGCATCATGGAGATCTTCATCAAACAAACAAACAAACTTCTTTTGGAATGTAGTGTCTAGTAGTATCACGTTGCCCCTTGGCCTCTTTACTGCTAATGCAAGTGCTTATGCATTGTGCTTTTTTCAGTCAGAGAGGAATGTATGGTGGTTAATTTCAACTTTTGTTTTCAATTTGGTTTATAACACAGTTATTTGTCCTTCTGAAAAAGAAGAATCTAGAAATGCATAGACAAATGTTAGAATTATGCTTTAAAAAAATCTGACATTTCTGTGCATGGTAAAACCTAGTAAAAATTCTACCACCACATGTCTCTATTTTTGATGCTGGAACTTGTCAGGGAAGACCCCTGGTAACTGGAGAAAGATATCTATTGTATCCATCATCAAAAACTGTGAGGAACAGTGTCTGGAGGAGGCAGTTTGCAGTACAACCAGATCTGCATGTGATGTCAAACTGGAGTGCAGCTTGATGCACTCAAGGGCAGATGTCACTCAGATGAACCCGGACAGGCTGCAGGAGTGTCCTGACAGGAACCTCAGGAAATTCAGCCAGAACATAAGGAAGACTTTTGTACTGGCCATTCCCATTGATGTAAGTTGATAGAGCTCAATGAAACTACCACTGGTGTCCAAACCCCTGCTGTGTTTTACTGTCTTACACCAGTTCCATGATGTGTTTAAAGCATTTAGAGCAGCTCGTCTCAGCTTCTCTCCTCTGGGCTTTGGAAACCCATAAAGTGTCCTGCCAAGCTGCTGTCCTTTTGCAAACCAGCCATGTTTGAAAGGGCAAACAGCTAAAGGTGCAAATTCTTTGGTGTATTTGAGTCTCTACTCATCTTTTATAAACTCTCATCTTGTGTGTGCTGCTTTCCTGTGCACTTCAGACACTGTTTCTCCTTTCCCTCTCTTGGGTTTGAGTTTATTCTTTCACTTCAGGAGCCTGAGGACCACTGACCAGCAATGCCTGGTGTTTTCTTCCTCATCAGTGATAGAAACACAGAAGAATTTTATTTGCTGAAATTAATGATAATGAGTAGAAATTTCACAGCAGCTAGGAATGCTTCCTGTTAAATTGAAGGGCTTTTGTTTTTCGCTTGGTTCAACTGACTAAAAATAGCTGTCTGATATGTGGAATGTATAGTGGTAGTATTATTTGTGTCATTATAATGCCTTTTCCTTAGTACTAAAAGTTAATTTTTCCATTTTATTTTCTTGGAAATTGCAGAGTGTGGTAGACATTACAGCAAGACTATGATGTGCTTAGTTGGTATAAATATGCATTGTGATGGATTTAGGCTTCAGTAGTCTGCTAAACAGCCTTCAGCAGCCCATTGAGAAGCATGCAAAGTGAATTTTCATTACAGTTATCCAAACTATTTTTATCATCTTAGCAAATATACTCCATCTTGAGCTTTATTTTGATGAATAATGTTTCAACTTTAGCTGCTCAAGATAACTGCTTGGAAAAAGCAGTTTGTGTGGATGGTTTGCTGTCCTTTTCAACATTTGTCTATGTGTTTACTGGTATTGGGCTCAATAAAAATGACTTTTTTTCGTCAGTACACACAGGGTAGGTGGGTGGTTCAGAGACCCTTGCAAGCCCAGCCCCTGCTGAATGCGAGACCAGTTGTAAGAATGCATGTTCCTTCAGTTGAGGAGAAATTCCAGAGCAAACTGGACGATTTCCCTGTTGTCCAACTCTTCAGTCTATTTGGTGTTTTTCAAATCTTAACAGGAAAATTTCCCATCGCTGCCAGTTTTCCAAGATTCATCTGTGGGCTACCCCCCATTAAGCTCTGCAGACACTTTACTGGGGAAGGCATAACATGGCTTTAGCCTCTCTGGCAGACTTCATGTATGGTTTGCAAGATTATTTTTTCTATAGGCATTTCTCAATTTGAAAGGGAAGCTTATTCTTGGGAAAGGCTGCTGTGCTCAGGCCTCATGCCTAGAGGGCTTTGCAGCAGTACCTCTGGGGTCTCTGGAGAAGATGGGAGGTGGTAGAGCTGGATGACTTCAAACAGGGCCCTGATGGAATGAATCTTCTTTCAGGCTCGTCTGCTTTTCTCTGCCTAACAAGATTGGGGTTGTGACAGGGAGAGCATTTATTCCTGGGGCCACATGCTGTTCAGTTCTCCAGATACTAGGGTGGTATTGCTATTTCTCCTGCTGTGTGAGCCTGGGCCACCGTGGATCCTGGTGTCAGGTTTAGTGCTGCACTGAGCTGTTTGCATCACCAACCATGGAGGGCTTTCCAGACCTGTAATGTGAATAATGGAAATGTGGTTTGTAATGAAATTGTAGATTTGAACTGTGCTGAGGACCTGAAAAAGAAGGCATTCCAGTTTTATTCTGCATTTCATAAAACAAATGTGGTGAAGTGGCCAAATCTGCATCCTCAGAGGTTTTCTGCTGCTTACGCTTTCTTTTTATTCTCCACAGAAGAGTTTCTAATTCTGGTTACTGTAAATGGGGTTCCTGCCTGTGTGGAGGGGAAGTGATACTGCCCCAGGGCTGATTTTCCATAGAATCTGCTGAGAAGCCTCTGCATTGAGTTTCTTCAATCCAGAGCAGTGGGAAATGCAATGCAGAAATATCCCAGTGGCTTCTACATTGTGAACTGGAATCTCACTGGGTTTGTTACCTTCAAATCTGAGCACAGTCCCTATGGGACTGTTAACTCAATATTCACTTTCTAGTGCTCAGACTCAGGCAAGTTTTCTAGAATTTGAGTCATCATGGTCACTCTTGAGCTGAAATTAGGAAGTTCCATCCTGAAGACAGTGTAAAAGTTTCTCCAAATGGGCAATGTGTGTTGTTTAGGGGTATTGATCTATAACCGTCCTAGTTTGTCATCTAACAGAGTGAAAAACAGAAAACTTGAGGCCCTGAGTAGAGTTGAAGGAGGGGTGTTTGGGTTTTCTTGGGTTGGCTTTTGTTTGTTTGTTTGTTTTTTATTTGTTTCTGGGCTTAGAAAGGAACGTACTCGATCGAATTCACATCTGGTTGGCTGATTTTCTTCATGGAGAAACTCCAAATTCATTATGAAGATTAGAGTAAGCGTTTATGGGTTTTCAGGATTTTGAATGGAATTTGAAGTATTGTGTTTTCAAGCAGTGGACAAATCAGTTTTCTCATAGGTATTTGTTCATGTTCTAATTTTGGCATTTCTCTGTCTACATTCTAATTTTAAACATCGTTTTATACTTCGTGTTGTGTCTTGGGATTTTGTGATGTGCTCACTCTTTGCAGAAATGCACGTGAGTTCAGTGAAGCTCCTCATGACCAAGTTCTCATATAAGAGACATTGCCAAGTTAGTCGCAATCAACTTATTTATCAGAGTAGCATGCTTACTAATGAGAGTGGAATTTGCAAATCAAAAAAAATGGATGAGTGCACTGGTGTGCCCGATTTGTTTTAAAAGAGTACAAACAGGCTGGCTGAGTGCTGCAGTGTTTTCTTCATCTAATGGTTAACAAATGTATTTGTATCTGAAAGAGGTCTCATGAGCAAGATAAAGCAAGCATTGTAAAAAATGCTTGCCAGCTAAAAATGTATTTCCTCTCAAACTTTATGAATCCCCTCTCTTATATTAAAATTTATAAATTGCAAATTGTGTTGGTTGGTTTTTTTTGTGTGTGTGTGTAAATTGCCTTGGATTTTTTGAATGTCTAGCATTGCAAAACTTTGGAATTGTCCTCAATTTTGGTGCTAAGTTACTGAGTCATTTCTGGCATGTATCTCCATCTTTATTCATATGTATTTAATGTGTGTTGTATTCCAGGAAGTCCAGAAACTGGAATCTCCTGATAAACTTCTCTTGATCTTCTGTGTTTGAAAAAAAATTAATCTTTTGCCTAGGCTACAATTATTTCAAGCTTGAATTAATTGAGCTTGAATGTTTGGAGCTTAGTGCTTCATGGTTTTGATACCTGTTTTTCCTAACATGTAAGATGTTCTGGGAGCTGTTGTCTTGTCTGTGCATTTTTCTGCTAATACAGTAGCCTAAAATTGGCTTGAACCTTTCTGCAGTGCCACACAGACAGGTGCTTTGTCTACACTGCTTCAGTTAAAAAACTAATCATCTGAGCCTTCGGGCTGACAAAAGCATCAGAAGTGTCTTTAATTGACTGTAAAAAGAAACAATTGTGGGTTTATAATGTGTTAGATTGGGGTGCAGATATTCCTGAAGTACTTCACTGCTTGTGTTGATAATTTTGATGCAAATGACAGCCCCCTAAAATGTTCTCCTGGGCATATTGGAGATGGGAATTGGGCGGTTGAAGAGATGTTGTTTACTCTGGCTAAAGAAGAGGAGAAAACTTTAGATTGGAAGTTCATGTTCTGAAGAGCCCTGACAACATTTTGTTTTTTTCCAAACTTCCATGTCTTTGATTTCAGCAGGAACTTGAATATTGTCAACAGCTTGTTGCAAAACATCTGCGGAGCAGGAATCTAAAGACCAAGTTTGAGAAAAACCGTGGCTGCCAGTTCCAAGGGTTTTTAGAAGGAAGACTTGAGGAAGTTTAATTGCTGTAAGATTTCTGTAGCTTTTTCCCCAAGTTCTCTATGCACATGATACGAAGTAATTGTAGGAGGCTTTTCTCTAAAAGGCTGTCTTCTTTGGTTAGTCTCCTCAAAAGAGGAAAACCCTCCTGAGATTTTTGCCACAGTATGAATCTAGAGGCAGAACTGCCCCAAACAGACATTCAGTGGATTGTCCTTCTAAGAGCAGTTTAATTTCCATGCTGTGTTGACAGAGATCTCCACACTTGTTTTAGGCCTTTGGTAGGTTCAATAGGATGCTGCTGCTCTGGACTGATGACTGAGTCCATGTGGGACAAATTCTCTCTGTGCTATTGCTTTGGTGTCCTCGAAGTAGGACCACCATTGAGTGGTCATAGTTGAGGAAATGAACTTAAAAAAACCCCCAACTTTTAGAATTTTTATTTTCATTTGGCTTATAAACTCAGGCATCAAACACCTGCAGTTTATTTTGTTCATGTTTCCTTATTTTTCTCATAATTCTATGGATATGTAAAGATTTAATTTTTTTTTTCCAAATAGAGATGTGGAATCAAATTGCATTATATTGCTGTACAAAAAGGGGTTTGAGGCATGACTGATGTTATAACTTTATTCTGGAAAAGGTGCTCTTTGCTTTGTCCTGCTGTTCTGTCTTTAGAAGAAGGGATGGGTTTTTTGGTGTGATTTCCCCCCCCCCCCAATATAAGTAATTAGAAAGTCTTAACTTTTGATTAAAATAATTTTTAATGCAATACACTGACTAAAAAAGCAAAAAGCTTAGAGATGATCACATAAGATCCTACATAAATCTACATTGTCCTCTCCCATGCAGCTTCTGATGTATTGAAAGCTGTTGTGGAAGGGTCTAAAGTCACTTCTGTTGCTGTAAATGATTGTTCCCTGATGCAGGGCAGTTCCTTGGAGTGCTGTGTTCAAGGCTTGTATCACAGCATCACATTTGATTAAGATTTGACAATTTGAAGTCTGCAGCAACACCTCAACATTGCCACATGTCAAATATCTATGACCTGTTTGACCTGTTGGTTTTTTTTTTCATACTCAAGTAATATTGCTCAGTTTCCTGACAAATGAAAGCATTTTCAAAAGTATGCTCAGCATTTCTGAAAGTCTGGCCACTGGGGCAGCTGGGGATTACCTGTGCAAAGTGAATTTTCACCATCACCCAGTGGCAGAGGCCCAGGGTTACACACTAGTTCCTGAGACAGCAACTGGTAACTGGGATTCATCAGAGTGATGTCTTGCTTTACTGTTGCTCACCTATTGCAGCTGCTCTCCCTCTCCCTTCCAAGCAGGGAGTGTTATCTGGGACATTTCCATACTCAGCACTGGGATTAAGAAACCACCTTTACATTTCAGCAGTGTCAAATACAGAGTTACACATTTAGCTTCCTTATTTTACAAGTAGATGACAAACTCTTAATTTTAGAGTGAGGATTATTATGAAATGTGGTTGAATATTTTTTTTTCCCCCTTTGCTTTTCTTTGGGTTTGGAGTTTTTGACTGAGTGCTTATTGTATGTTGTGGCATAAGAGAGAGTGGCCTCTTGTTTGCTTTGATGGCAGTCCTTGTTTCAGAGTCTTAACTGTAGGCTGTTTTAGTTTCTTTGTGGAGGTAGTAGGAGGAATGTTACCTTCAGTGGTCTGGGTTGCACATCAGCATGGTTGTGCCACAGGGGACTTCTCTAAAATCCACATCACCTGTCAGTAGGAACTTCACTGCTGTGTAGGAAGCTCAGTGTGTGTTACAGTGTTCCTTAACAGGTGGTAGCTCCTTCACTTTTCTGAGGTTCCTTTTGCTCACTTACGTGATGAATTTGCTAACCAAATTGATTGGCTGTGCAACAAGGAATTGTGTAGTCAGTCACCTTTATATTCCATCTGAATTTGCTTATTTCCATAAAATGTTTCTTGTAAAGTCGTTAGCAAGTGGCTGTAGACAGTTGTTCAGGGAGATGAGTAATTTCCCATTCCCAGTTTTCTACTACTGGGAAGTAGCAACATCAGCTTATACCCTACTTTCTGCAGTTTGGATCAGTTTCCAAATCAGTGTGGAAATAGTGGATTTGGAATACTCTTCTAGTCTTGGACAGCTTTCTGCTGTGCTGAAAGATGCAAAATGTGTAGCTGAGCATCATCTTGTCTCCTTAGACATGTTTTGAACAATAGCTTAGAAATGTAAAAAACAAACAAAACCAATAAAACAAAAAACCCCAAACCATTTAAAGACATTTTGTTATTCTTTTAATGGTTTTAGGAAAGTGAATGGCATTAGAGCAACTGAAAACACTGCCTGTTGCAGTTAAGTAGGACAATAGGCTGATGACACTTCGTGTGCAAAGTTGGTTAGTGAAAACGTTAAGTAAGGTGAACTTATTATGGTGCAAAATACATTTTGAAGATCATTTAGAGTTACTTGAAGATTTATTTTTTTTTAATCCTAAGAATATTAGCAACAAATCACGGAAAGTGTATCTTTAAATCTGTATTACCCCTATGAAGTGTATCTAGTACTTGGAGAACTGTTAGCAAGTCAAGGGTTTTACAGGAACAAGGATGTGATCCAAGCTTTTCTGTTTGTACCATTTCTTGCTCTTCTAGTAACTTGTGTTGCAAAATGTTGAGTTGCAAGCTGTCGTACATAGTTGGCACTTAGTTTTATAAGGCATGTAAAACTCATAGTATCAAAATATGTGCCATTCTAGTGATGGTTTTCCATCATCTATAGAGTTCGTGTCATGAAGGACAGAACGTTAACCTTTAGAAACTTGTAGGGATGTGTAAAGATGCCCAACTTTATTGTTTCATTGCCAATTTAAATCTGAAAACCAAAGTAGTTATTTGTGCAGTTTGTTCTATTGTACTATAAACAAGACACTGTTCTTGTCTTTGCCTATGTTGTACTTCTAACCCTGCAACAGCTTTACTTGCTGTGTAAGCTGTCTTGGAGGCTGCTCTTGAGCAGTTAGACAAGACTTAGAGGTGGACAGAGTGAGAGTTCTGAGCAGCAAGTGGCCCGAAGGATCACAAAATAGGAAGAGTAACCATAGTTCTAATTGTCACTGTTTATGGGCTGATGTGCTACTAACCATCATTTTCTCTTTCTGCATCACTAAACGATGCAGAAATGTATCCAGTTTGGTCTGGAGCAAGAAGAGCTGTGTTTTTTCTGGCATGGATTGTGAGGCACAGTCTGCTGGCCCTGCTCTGGTGGCAGTGGACACACTGACAGAACAGGCCCTTTGCACGTCGGGGGGTGTTCCTTTGTGACTTTGTCATGCTTTTACCACCCAGTAAATCAGAGAAGGAAGGGAAAGTCCTCAACAACTACAGTTAAAAGATTTTAGATCTGAGTTACTTCGTCTGAGAGTATTAAACAAGGGTCCTTAAAAACGCAGAGTCCTCAAGGCAGATGTGAGCAGGCCGGCCTCGCTGAGGGCGCGGGAGGCGGCGGGAGGAGGCCCGGGCTGTGCGTGGCCCTGAACCATTCCAGAAACTCTAATCCCTGTCCTTAGAGCTACAGGGTGGGGTCGGTGCTGCAGGGAAAGGCCAGCAAGTAACACAGCGTGCAGCTCTGGGAGTTGCTGGAGATAGGATTGCATGTGTGGAGTGTCAGGCAGTTCAGGTCCATCAGTTTACATCGAGCATAATTTTGTGATTAAGAACGTGCAGAGGAAAATCCATGTCTTGTCATCTATCAACTAAAGAGCTAAAATGTATAATGCTCTTTGCTCCTTATTGCTGTGATTTTGTTTAGGAAAAAGATCATGGATTGTTTTGTTTCTGAGGCAAGGTCTAAGATTTTCTGCATCCCACAAGTTTCATTTTTACAAGTCTTGAATTCTCTCTAGGAATTGTTCATCTCTGAGCCCCTGGGGTAGGATGCTCAACATATGCAGAGGAACATCAAGTAAAATTCACAGCAATACAGGGAAAAGCAAATTATTCTTGCAGGATTGAGTCATGGCTACAGCATTTAGATCTCTTTGTGGTTTGGAGAGTGTATTTTGGAATGGCCAGCTTTTGGTGAAACATAAAACTGAAGTCTGCCCACTACAAGCACTAAAGATCCAGCCCTGCAAACGTAGGAGTGTTACACTCTTTGTTGCTTTAAACTGCTGTCTCGAGTAATGAGACTCCACCTGCATTTCTCCAGCAGCTTTCCTGTGATCGTAGGTTGTGTGCAGCTTTAAAATAATTTTGAAATGTTCTGAATACAAGAAGAAAGTTTCAAAAAAGGCATCTTTTGTGAATGGAACAGCAGCAAAGTGTATCCCTGCAGTAAGCACTGTTCAAAGTCCCGCTGAATTGGATTGCGAAAGGTAGTGAAGAGAAAGTTCTTTAACTACAAAGAGTGCAAAAAGAAACAGCAGGACCCTGTTACATTGTGAAGTTTGGATTAAGGTGAAAGATCTTTGTACACTCCCCAGTGAAATTCTGTAAGTACAGTGGTAAACATGGGTTCAAAGGCAAGAGGATTAATGAGAAAAGCATTGTAAAGTAGCACGACATCTCGTACCTGACTACTAGCAGAGATTTGAATTTAAGGTTTATTGTGCTGCTGTTGGTTGCAATTAGTAGCAGTTTATGCTGATTGAATAAATTGAGACTTTATAAAGAAGTGCTGCTGCTGCCAAAATTAAGCAAAGTCATGTCTAGCAGTGTTAATCTTACCCAACTGTTTCACAGGAGGACAGCTCTGAGATGGCAAAGTTTAAGGCACAGTTGAAGGCTTTCTGGTGTATATTGATTTTGGAAGAAGAATGAATTCATTCATACCAGCCTCAAAAAAAAATGTATGTTGTTCTTAAGTGCATGGTTAAAGAACAAAAATAGTAAACAAAAGTAGTGTGTGGGGAAAAAAAATACATAAGACTTTGTGTAAGGGGAAGGCAAATTCTTAACCTAGTTTTTAAAATCCTGACATTGCCATGTAAGAGAGAACCCAGAAAAGGGTTCTGCAAGGGAGCTGATGTGAGAAAAAGCAGCAGGATTTAAAAAAAAAAGTTAAAATTATAGTTTGTTAGTTCTTCAGTGTAGTGATCAAGGGATGTGGTACTGCAAACCATGTACCTATCAATAGACTATCAAATAAAGACATCTATTAACAGTCATAAAGGAAAGTAAGTTAAAGGAAGATTAGAGTCAAGGATTAGAGGATTGGTCAAAAGGATGCAAGGCACCGAGTGACAGGAAGAGTAGGTGGTCAGCTGTCACAGATTATTACATTTTCCTGGATGCTGGTGGGAAGAGCCACAGAAATAGACTTTGTGGATAATGATTCAAGTTTTGGTCTGCCACTCAGTCTATAAACATGTTTATATATCCAGTTCTCACAAAGATGGATCAGCACTACTAAGTATATTGCTAATTTCTTTTGGTTTAAAGATAATGAAATAAGTGATGTTGTTTTGTTGACTTTTCTGTCTTTCCCCGCTGTGGGGTTGTCTCAGTGGTTTTGAACACATAAAGCATGTGAATCAGTTGGTGAAGGAGGGCAGGGGGACATCAGTTCTATTACTGGCAGTGTTGGATGGCTTTGCTGTTCCATGTGGTCATCTGATGGCAGCTCCTGTGACTTGGAGATGCTGTTTGGCTGTGGCTTCCAAGTGGCCACCACCAGTCTGGGAGCTCTTCCATAATCCATAGTTTCAGATAACATTGTCTGGACCCCAGAAGAACTGTTCTTTCCATTCCCTCCACTTAATTTTGACCTGGTATTGTGCTATGTTTTCCTTTCCCATATCTGCTGCTCATCTCCTTAATCACTTTCCTCTTGTATTCACTTGTTTATTTTATTTAATGAAGCACCAACCCCAACCTAAACCAACCCCCAACATGGGCACGTGAGGGAATATCTGTAAAACTCATCAGTTGTTCCGTAGCAGTACAAATGACAAGCTCTGGGTTTTAGCTGTGAGAAGTGAGTTAAAATGTTGATGTTCTAGTAAATTAAGGTAATTGCTTGGGGAAGGCTAGAGCCATTTTCAGGAGGATTGTATGTCAGCCTGTCTGTTTGCTGTCATGGATCACTTTCCATATTCACAGGGGGACAGAAAGTGAACCTAGATCTTGAAAATTCCCTGCACAGTAACAATTAAGTCAATATGCTTATATAATTTTCTTTTGAGAAATTCCTCCCCAGGAGCAGAACTTTGCATTTCCCTTTGCTGAACTTGAGGACTTCTTTATACATGAATCTGGGAGAATTCTTAGATATAATTTGTTTGGATCCAGGTTAAATGTTAAGAAATAATAAGTCAACTGTAGCTGGTGTCTCTAGCTGGCATTTTTAGTATATGTATATCAGAGCTTTTTGTTATTTCGCTATGGACAACCTTTGCAAATACCAACTCCTGTCTTTCAAACCAGCAGTGCCAGCCTCAGTTTTTTCAACAGTAATACTAAGAAGAGCTGGTTCGTTAAAAATATATCTTTATTTCCTAGCCCTAGGCTAAATTTTGCAAAAGATTAAATTCATTAGGACGTTTGACTTATGCTTATGTATTCAATATTTCATCTGACTTAAGACATTGGAACATAGTTTGGCTTTAAAGGGAGAGTTCTTTTTGTTCTAGGTGAAGTGTAGTTTATGAAATACAGTACAAAATCTTTCTGATTACTTGCAGAAATGTGTAGGTGTAGACCTGTGTTTATGGCTTGGGCTCTACACAAACATAAGGTTTTCAGGACATATGAAATTCTGGGGGAGTGGGGGTTACTATTTATTGAAACCTAGTTCAGTAGTTTCTATTTTGGTACAAATCTGTGCATCATTGAAAATCATTTTGGCAATCTGCTCTGAGCTTATCTGTGTGGGCCAAAACCATCTCCTGCCTGTTACGGGTTTGCTGTAAGAAAAACCTGTTTCTGAAACTGCATGGTAGTGACTAGCAAATAAGGAAATAGCCAAAAATTTCTGCAGTGTCTTAAAGGGTCCTGCAGTCCCCAGATACTCTGGGAAACGCGTGCTGTGGTCGATGGAGTGTAGGGCAGAGTTGTTCGCTGTTCTCATGTCGTGGATCAGCACATGTTTCCTGGTATGCAGCTGTTGAAAGGGTTTTTTTCCATGTTTTTCAGTTCTGTTTTTTTAATGTAACCCATACACGTTGTCAAAGCTCTTAGATTATTCTTCTAATGTTTGTCCAGTATTGCATACTTATTTTCAAATTTTCACTTAATTTGTTTGGAGTTTACAGCAAATATTTTTCATATTATTTTTCTTTCGTATGATCTGTTTCATATTTTGGAGACTTAGGAATGTAGGAAACATTGATGCATCAGGAAATACTGCATGCAGTAGGGTATTTCTGCTCATCTTGTATCATTACTCCTGAGACAAAATGATGAATACACTGATATATTTGTAGGCAGCTCTGCAGCCCTCGCTGTCAGGCGAGACCCATCATGTCTGAGATGTTGACATCTTCAGCAGTTACAGCATCATCTTCACCTTACTGACATGGACTGGGTCTTGGAGTAGCATTTTACTGATGTCTTCCCAGCACCTTGCATTTCAGCTGGCCTGTGAAGGGGTAGCTAAGCTGTGCATTGGTTCTCTCTTGAAATGTTACCTGGCATTTTCTGTGGCCTAAAGCACGGGCTTTGAACTTCATGGCCGCGTGGGCATCGATGCTGGACGGCTAATGCATTGCAGAGCTCAGCATTCACCAGAGGAGCACTCTGAAAGGAGATTTGCTTGGCTGTGGGCAACTTCAGTTTCACATTCTTATGCTATATTGACAGACAGGCTCTCTAATTAGAAGAGGGAAAAAATAAAAGAGCCAAAAGTAGCTCAGTGTTTCACTGGGATGCTCTAATTTATTCTTTGTAGTTAAAAAACCCCCCAAAGCTTTCAGGTGCTTTTTATGTTGCTTGTATCATGAAAGAATAAGTAGTCATTCTTTTAAAAGAACACGCTGTCCTTTTGGAGAGCTGGATTGCACAAGTGATGTCCAAGTCAAAAGTGTGTTGTTCTTTTTTGTTTTACTTTTTATTTTTCCTGCAGATGGCTTCCTCTTGGGTATAATTTGGAATAAAATTCAGTACTGTTAAGAGTCTTGGCTCTTAATTTTATTCAAAGTATGTAAGACATTACAGATGCCTTGAAATATTTCTGTTTCCTCTGTATGCTTATGGGACAGTAGAAGGGAACCCCCCATGGTTGGCCAGCGTTTCTATTTTTATATATAGCTGTACCACTAACATTTGATTAAGTTGAGGAAAGAAACATGTTGGTTGTTGACTGTTTTCAGTGAGAATGGAAAATTACATTGTAAAGAATACATCTATTAATTCCTAGCTAGGAAAATTAGCTATTTAATACATGGAGAATTAGCTATTAATTCAATGGCTTCTATTGTCTAATAATTAATTTGATAATAATTTAACACATGTATAGTAATAATAACAGCAATAATGTATGTCCCCCATTGCTTCTGCAGTTTACATGAAACAATGTGGTTTCTGTTTCTACACCCTTTATTTTATTAGATGATCTATCATTGATGGTGGTCGATAATGTTCATTTTAAAAGAACTCAAGGGCAGCCCAAGGTGATTGTGGATGTGCACTCTCATCTGAAACCCTCTTAGTAGCAAACACCACACCTCCATAAAGCTGCTCCTGCTCTGTGAAGTGTGCTCAGGTCTGGTGGCAATAAACTCAAAAAGCCCAGCTCTTTAAACTCCCCACATGACACTTGTTTTCCACTCCACTTTTTTTGTCTTGTATGGAAAACTCTGTTCTGCATTCTCTTCACCATATCCTCAAGTGATTTTCTCAGCCCAGCAATGACACAAGGGAAAGGATGAGGTGGTTGAGCTGGAGGAGGGTGGGGAATTAGGTAATGCTTCTTCAACTGAGGTGGCTTCACTGGAGTGTGTCTGCTCATGGTTGTCTTTGCCAGTCTGGCAGTCAGCAAGCCAGCCTTCTGATCCATGATCATAGCCATACTAATGCCATCTAGTATGCTTGTCACAAAGCATCAAATCAAGTATCTTGAAGAAGAAGAAGAAAAAAAAAAGTCCAACTGCACCGTATGATGATTGAATTTATTAGCTGTCTTGTATTTCTATTGCCTCACCGCCCAAAAGTTGTTTTAATGGCTATTTTTTTTCTACAGAAACATACCAGTCTTCATTCCGTTTATATCCTTGATTTCTTTTCTTTGTTTCTCTCTGCTACAGCTTCAAATCTGTCAATTTACCCAAGCAGACTGTTGTGCTGAACTAGTCCATAATTTCCTATAGATGTTCTTTTTACCCTTTACAAGTATAGAACTCGTGTGTGCAGTCTCCAGTTCCCTTTTGGAAAACTTAGGGGATATTAACTTCAGCAGTGAATTGCTCCTCAATTCTTCTCTCTTGCATGCAAGTTGCTTGAACCAGTCTGGGGTAAGGTTAGAGTCTTCTCTAGAGAGACCAAGATGGATTTCTTTTGAGGTTTTTAATTATTATTATTTTTTGTAAT
>JAOEGS010010450.1:0-14540 GCA_025447755.1 Corythornis vintsioides
GGCAGTTGATCGCAACTGCAGCCCCTTCCCTTTGCGCTCTCCTCCGGCGCCGCCCTGTGGCAGTTGATCGCAACTGCGGCCCCTTCTCTTTGCGGCGTCATGTGGCAAAGAAGATGGATTGGCCACTGGAGATGAATTCAATATCTTGGATAGCTCTGCCCATCGTGCTTCCCAGCATGGAGCACATAGAATGTAGGCTTGATAGCACAGATAATGAACTGATAGTTTTGTTTATTGGTAACACTCAGACTGTGACAGGGATGACAGCAACAGCTCTGTGATGAGATACTCTTATCTGTTCCATCATCTTTTATCCTGTTTCATCACCTTTCAGGCCCACTGGACAGCTCAGAGTCATCTTTGTCTCATTACACCACTGGTCTACTTTCAAATACTTACCAGGAAAATGGAGACCTATTAGCAGAGAGGCAGATAATCTTAAGCTATTAAAATTAAAAAAGATAAGTATTTTTAAAACATTATATATGTACATATAATTTAATGATAATTAATAGCAGTTACTGGAGATGGGGGGAAATACAACATATTTTAACCCTTTGTTTACTGAAGTCTTGCTTCTGTCAGGGGCAAAGAGTGTGTGTGCGCGCGCGCGTGTGTGTGTTCAGCCTTGAGAGAAGGCTCAGGGGAGACCTTACTGCCAAGCTTCAAGGAGATGGAAACTCCCTTTTCACAAAGAGTCACATGAAAAAGAGAAAGGGTGATGGGTACAAGTAATTCTGGAGAGATTCCAGTTGGTCTCCAGAAGAAAGTTTTCCACCATGAAAACAGACACTGGAGTGTTCTCCTGAGGAGAGTGGTGATTCCCCTACACTGGATACTTCTAAGACGCAGCTCATTTAAACTAGATAGAGAGTTTACCTTCAGAAGTTGGACCAGATGATCCCTTAGGTTCCTTTCAACCTGGGATTCTATGATAATAACTATTGTATTAGTAACAATGTCAGTGTTCCCAATGGGATACATATTTTTGCACCAGTGCCATGGAATGAGGATATACCTGTGGTAGTCTAGATGTTATCTGAACCTAGACCAGTAAACATGAAATTGTATTTGTAGCAGAAGAAGCAACTCTCACTTCTAAAACTCTATTTGTTTTCTTTGGAATTTCTTCTAAAAATAGCCCCAAATGTTCATTCTTTACCTATTTAATTGCACCAAACTGAAAACATTTCAAAGTACAACTCTACATCAAGAAGCCAGTGATAGAATTAATGTGGCTGTGATGATTTAGAGCATATGCCTTTTACCTTAATGAGACATATGTCTCACATGAAATTAACTCCTGCTTGTTTGCTGTTATTGTGATTGCAGTGTTTAGCTGTCAGAATGCTGAAATACATCACTGCAAGATGAAATGTCAGAAGTAAAAAAGGAAATAAATACATTTCAGCCTTAGGAACTGAAGTCCTACCTTGTAACTGCCAGCACAGGCACTGGGGCCTGACTGCTGCTCTGCACCAGGGTGGAAGGGCAGGCAGACCCTGAGGTATGAGGGGTTGGACTCCTCCTGTTTTTATTCTCATTGAAAGCTCTGTTAAAAAACCAATAGTGAGGTTAAGTAATTACCCAGTGTTAATTATACCCTGTTAGATTTCTATCTGTGCTGATCTGATTTGCCTCCAGCCTTGGCTTCAGGCAGTTGAACACACCCACACACTCCAGTAACTCCCACACTGGTGTTTTTCCCTGAACTGGGATGATGACAGTGTTTTCAGCTTCAGAGCAAAGTTAACAATCCTCCACAATTGTTTTTGTTGTGTTGGAAAAAGAAGGTGATGACAAGGGTTTGGACCAGGCAGTGTCAAGTGAAGTGTCTAGGACAAGAAGCTGGGCTAATAAGCCAGGTTTCTCTTCCATGAGCCAGCAACTCTAAGTGCAGCTCTTCTACTCCACCAAGCACAGCAAGACAAGCCCAGGAATCATTTCTACTTTTCCAATTCCCTTGATTTTACTAAGGAAGTAAGCCATTTATTTCTCCTTTTTTTCTGGGCTTCAGAAGAGACTTAAAGAGCGTTTGACTTCCACTGGTGACCCACATAGTAAATAAATCACATCTTTAGATTTATAATCCCAAATTTCCCTGCCTGGCTGTGAGTTCTGATGCACCAGGTAGAGCTTTTGTAGGGTCCAGGATGATTTTAGTTCCTTTCTGTCCAGAGTTTTTCATACTACTCCGTGGTTTCGCAGCAAACATCTGGTGTGGGCATCATAGGCTGCCTGAAAATCATCTATTATTTTTTAAGGCTGCGGGCAAATGGCTTTGCCCTGACCTGCCTTTGAGCTAACTGAACAGGACATAAGAAACCAGTGGGCATGACATGAGCAATTGCCAGACATGACAACTACCAGCGTGAGAAGCCAACAGAAGTTACATACAGTGTCATGAGGAATGGATGGATTTCACAGATGGTTGAAAGCAAATTGGGTGAGGAATAGCCAGACCTCACAGAAAACTCTAAGGGAGGCTTGGGGATCTTCTGGGGAGTGGAATCTTGCAGGGACTACAGTGTTTTTGTGCTGGTGATGACATGTGAGGTCAAGCATATCCTTGTGTTGTTATCAGAGGTACAGAATTTGGTATCCACACTGATTCCAAGGGAAAAATTAATGAGGAGTGGCTTGTTTATTTGGGAGGAGACCAGGGTGGAGAAAGAAGGGTTGAAACATGGGAAAAGAGCTAATAGATGTCAAATGACATAATCACAGCTGCCCACAGGTACCTGCCCTCTGTCACTACAACCTGCAGCAGGACAATTAGTCAGACCTGTTGTTCTGACCATCCCATAGTTCTTTCCATCCAGGAGACCCAGGGTGCATTTAGCAGGCAGCAAGAGGACAATCAGGGTGTTCAAATGGAGCAGCCCAGCACTGTCATGTTGGTATCTGTTCCAGGCCTGATGCTATCAACCTCTTCTATCAGCCCAACATCAGCATTCAGGACAGGAGTGTGGATGCCACACGTCACAACAGCTGCATTGCTCTGCTTCCTAATGCTCAATGTGTTTCACTGACTCACCTTCTGTCTTAGTTCCTTGTTGCTTAGCCAAGACACAGTGAGGAGAGCATTCCCCAAGCAGGGGCTGGAGGATGAAGCCTGCAGTTGTCCCTTGGAGGACTTCAGGCACAGGCAAGCTTGGGTAGTTGTTGTTTCCTTTGGAGCTCTGTGACTCCAGCTAAATCTCATGAAAACCCAAGACAAGAAGCTTCCTAAACTATATGATGAGCAAGGCTTAGAAATTACCAGGAGTGTAGTTCAGTGAGACCTTCAGTGAAGGCTTTTTTGTCCCATCACAGCCTCAAAGGCAAGTTTAGGTGATATGATATAGAAATAGCACAATAATGGGAGTGATGTTTACACTTTTAAGAGTTTTATAACTTACCCTTCTCAGTTCTATCTGAATCACATTGAGTGTCACCCTTTGGATACAAATCCCTGAGTCAGCTTTGCTTGTTTGAGTGAATTCCTCTGGATGGTGGATTAAATACAGGTCATTTGATCAGGCTTCCTGACAGGGTAATTAATAGCAGCACTCACAGAGCACTGGGAGGTCTTGCATGGCTCTTCTTGGCAAACAGCTGTAATGTGGAAATATTTTCATCCCAAGACCTGAGGACTGAGTCTGTAGGGTGTTAATAAAATTAATTGAACAGTGAAAGGCATCTCAGGGAGGGCAAGACCTTTCCTTCTGGCAAACACAGGTATTCTGCTGTTCTGGCAGAGGAACTTGAACACTGGAGGGAAAAATGCCATTTCCAGGTACAGCAGGGTCTGCTCCTTGTTCTCCAACCACTCTGCCATGTCTGCAGCAGATACAAGTGTCTTGAGTCCCTCCAGCTCTCCATTCTCAATATGCTCCAGCGTCTTCCTGCCAGGAACGAGCCACATGGAACACGAAGTTTGCTCCCACCTCTGCCACACCTGCTGTTTTTCTTTCACAGGTCAAGTAACACAAATTCCACCAATATTTTGCCTGTGATTTCCTAGGCTGTTGCATCAATGGGCAGGTATGAAAGCTGAGGAAGAAATGCTTCTAGTATGAGTTGTAGGTTCAGGATGTTCTCATTATAGAAATTAATGTCTGATAGTGCTGGGAGGGTAAATGAGGTCTGCAGCTCCAGGAGTTTATCATTCTGCCATTCAGGAGCTTGGATAAATTGTTGTGTTTTCATCTCAGTAAAAGATTAGCCTCCTTCATCTTGATGCTTGATGTGAAACACAACAGATGGAGTCAGAGCAATGCAAAAACACTAGAGGTGGCTGCTAGGAATTGAATGTGTGGTAGCATGGAACAGTTCCCGGGTGTCCTGCATGGGACAGCAACACTAATTCTGCCCTGTGAGTGCCAGGAAGATGAGGGAAGTATCATGGCTGAATGAAGAAGGAAAATGAAATACACTAAAATAAATAAATAAAATGAATCTGTTCTGTTTTAAATGCCTGTTGCTCAGGATGCCTGCAATCGTGCTTTTTTTTCTCGTTTTGTCTGCCTCTGTGGATTTTACCCCTCCCTCCCATCAGTTATGACTCTTGGTGTTTTCAAGAGGAATTGAGATCTCAAGAGTGCTTGTCATCAAGGTGAAGGAGAGGCCCTGTTCCCCTCACTATGGTAAAAGATGAGCTCGGTGCTTATTCAACAGCAAGGCTGCCACGTGGGAGGGAAAGAACAAGGGAGAAAGTGGATGAATGCCCAGACTGTGGAGGTCCTTCAGTTAAAGATGACATGAAGACACATCTAATTATGATCAACGTGCTCCACACTTTTTGCAGCCCAGGATCTGCTCTTATATCAAACATGAAATATATTCTTTAGCAGCAATTAATAAGGTCCCATAAAATGGACATAATTTAGGCTGTTGGACTGCAAAGATGAAGATAGGAGCTTCTGGATGGGGAAAAGAAGAGGAAAAGGAGATTAACAAATTATTTAAGACTTTAAGCCTCATATAAAATGAGTGATTTACGTCCTTTCTTGCTAAGGATGATGAGAATTGTTTACATTTCTTACAGGCACCACACCTCAGTGTTACAAGGACTGCCAGGGAGGCTGAGAACAAGAGGGCTTGGTAGATAAACTGCTCTAAAGGTTCAAACTCTTTAGCTGTGGGCTATGCTAAGGGCCATGTGCTCTCTGGGCTCGTGCAGCTGTGTAGTGATTCTGAGGGATCTGTGGCATCCAAGTGGTAGACTTTGGAGTCTGAAGAGAGGTTGGGAAGCTTTTGAACTGTGCCTGAAGATTATTCCTGCACAGCAGTGTGGTTTCAGAAAGTTCAGAGCAGCAGTTTACCTTTGAAGGGATTTAAAACCAAACTGGCAGTTGTATTTTATTTTTTTTTTCCATGATTTTCCCCAGCTCTCAGAGTGCTGGAGATGTTCTGCAGTAGGTAAGAAGGGCAGGGGGATGATTCAGCAATCTCTACTCACATTAGCAGCCTCACCAATGAGGGATCTGTGATCTCCTTAGAGAAGAGCCAGCTAATGAAAGGAACACAATAGTGACACTGTGGGAAAACAGCCATGTCTCTCTCAGCATCTTCTGGCTTCATCTTCTTGCTGTTATATTTTTATATTTATACCCTGTGCTTTATTTTCACAATGGAAACACAAATCATGTTAATTAGGAAGAGCAGCAGCCATTAAAAACAAAAAGGAGCTAGCATTTCTTTGCCATAGTCCAGAGCTCTTGAAACACTTGCCCTTGATGTTGTTTTGGGTGACCAAAAATGAGGTGAATAATCACTATTAGATATGATGGAGTTGATCTTTCTGTCACAGCACCTTTTGAAAAGTACCTGGCAGAAACTCTGAGCCTTCTCCAACTTCATTGGCACATCCACGCATTACTAAACTGCTTGCCTGGGCCATCTGTCTGTCACTGAGGCATTGAAATGGCTGAGATAGCCCACAATAGTTTGTGCATGATGAAGAAAAAAAAAAAAACCAACCCTTCCTGATGATGTCAAATCTCCTGTGGGGTGATCATGGCCATTTAAAGCAAACTAGAGAAGTCTTAATTTTTCAGATCTTTGCAAATCCTCTTGGAGCTTTTGAATCATCTTTTTATGCAGCCAGAAATTGCCTCTGAACAGCCCAAAGTGGGAAAGTTTGGAATCAAACCTTCTTGACCTTGTGATACACACAAGAAATGTGGAGTGGCCAGGGGATGCAGGAGATGTGCCACAGGTCACAGGAAGGCAGAAGAAGGGGAAGGTGGCAGCAGGTCCTTGTGTGTGGGGTGAAGGTGGGCAAACAGCATGGCAGAGACACAGAAGGGACAGAGAGCAGGCACTGCATGGCTGGGGTCTTCTCTCTCCACTAAACCCCCACAGCAGGACCTCCAGAGTCAGGTATAAAGAAGCAGATGAAGAGCTGCTGTTCATGAGAGCACTGAAAATGTCCTTTCAGTCATAGACAAAACTCTATTTCTATCTTCCTCCACACCAAATGAGCTGTGATTAACACACACAGGCCACTGCTAGCATCACTTGCTCTTAACTACCCAAAAAGAGGATGGAGAAGGGGAAAAACAAGTTATCCAGCTCCCCCCTGTGCTTATTCTCTGCCTTTGCTTTGTTCTCTCTTGCTGAGTCTTCCTGGCCTGTCTATCAGCAGTGATACAGAGGATATTTGATGATAGGATTGTTTTGTCTTACAGGACAACCTACCTAGGAGCAGCCAGCACTGCAGGGTCACACTGGCATGCCTGCAGATCCTGGCCTCTAAGTCCCAGGAGATGGAACTGTGTGTGTTCTCATACTGTGGCTGGGCAGGGGGAATCTCTGTGTTTGAGCATGAAAAAGTAAAGTTGTGAGTCTTCCTGCTTTGGGAAGGTAAAAAAGAAAAGAGAGGAACTCAGAAAAATATGGATCCCAATACATGGCTAAAAAAAAATAAATCAACAACAAAGAAGAGGAATAAAAATAAAGGTATATGTGATTATTTACATATATGTGATTATTTTCAGGCTGCAGGTTGCAAGGAACTCCCCCTGAACCCCCCTGCCCAGTGCCAGGAGGGATTCAGTAAACTCCTGATCATCTCAGCAGCAATTCAGGGCTCTTCCCATCTTGTAATTCCCTCCCTCTGCCTTGTCCCCTTCCTGGGCTGTGCCAGCAGGCTGTTTGGGGGGCTCTGCTCTCTCCAGCTCCACACAGGACTGCAGTGAGGAATGGCTGTGCATGGCTGAGCAGCTGGAAGCAGTTATTAACTGTGTTTGGCAGCCAAGATGAACTATGGAAGCAGCTGGGTGGCCTGAATTGTTCTTAATTATATTTTTGTTTTATTGTTTTCATTTTCAGCTGTGCTCTGCCACTGCTCTCTGCACGTCTCTGTGCTGTACATTCTCTTTGCTTCCAGGCTGGAGTGACTGCTCCTCGCAGTGCTGCTTTTGCTATTTAAATTTTTTAACATCCCCCTTTCTCTCCTTTCTTTCCCCCTCCCGGTTATTTGGTTGTGTCACTCCCCCCTGCCCTGGCATTTCACTGAATTCACGGTGCATTCTCTTTGTCCCTGGAGCTACGGTTTATCCTTCTAACATCTCTATCTCAAAAAAACAATATCAAGTGTTTCTTTCTCCTCAACGGCTTCTCTGTGGGGCTGAGGAGGCTGGAGCAGCCCTGATGCAGTGAGCAGAGGTGGTGCTGCAATCCTGGAGCCAGAGTGCCCTCTTCCAGAAGCACTGGGCAGTAACACTCCTTCCCTTCGTGGGGCAGGGCTCTGTCTGCTCAGGAATGAAAGGCCAGGTACTCGGGTGCCACCAGCCAAAAGGATGCCAGTGCAGATCCAAACCATTCCGTTTCCCTGCACTGCTTTTTCAGGTTTCAGTGGCTACCTGAGTAGCCAGCAGTTCCAGAGCAGGATGCTAATACACTGCAGCTCTTGTGGGAAACACAACAGCTCCTGTTCAGGCTCTCTCAGCAGACAGCCACTGCTGCTGGATGAAAGCCCATGTCACTCACAGGTGGTTAGCACTCTGTTGTGCAGCAAGAAACATTTTATTTCTACTTTCTACTGAGGAAAGGCAAACTTAGCACTGTTGGACCTCCAGCAGCACTGTTTCTGGCCATTCTGAGGGTAAGATGGGCAAAGAGGCAAAGCAAATGCTTACTGCTGAAGTCATCCCAGGGGTTGTGCTCAGAGCCCTGGAAGGCCAGGACATGTCTGTCCACACAAGTATAGTGTGGACAACAGAGCCTGTGAGCACACCAGAGCCTGTGAGCACTTTGCTCTTCAGCTCCAGAACTACTTTTACAGATCCTGACCTGGTTATGGAGCTGCAGAAACTTGGCAGGTGAGAGGGAGCAAACACAGGGACCTTCCCCATGATTTGAAAGTAATTACTAGCTGTGGATGCAGTCACCTAGCCTTATTATCCACACCCAGTCCATGTTTGGCTGCTCCTCCAGCCCTCTGAATGGGACACTCTCCTGTCCTGGATTCAGGAGGCTTTCCAGGGCCAGATGAATGGTCTGAGCTGTGGTGCCTGGGGTAGCCAGGGGAGGCAGAGCAGCAAAGGCTGAGCTCACAGACTCCTTGTTTATGCCAAGGAATTTTTGGCTGCAGGTGCCAGGTAATTCCTGGTATTGCTGGCAGGCATTGACCCTCCTGGCTAGTCACAGAAATGCTTTAATTCAGCCCACCCATGTTCACACAAGGCTCCTGTGCAGGAACAATCCAGCACAGAGCTTACATCAGGTTAGCTACCCAACAAGTTTTATGCACAGTAGGTTAAAACACTGCCTTAGAAAGAAAAGCAGAAACCTCTTCCCTGGTACTTTTATCCTGAGGTTTATCACAGCATTTGCTGTGTGTAGAGAAATGAAAAGCAAGCAGCCACTGAGTGACAGAAATGGGTTTCCTGATACCTCATTATTTTAGCAAGGCACACAGCAAATGGCTGTAAATAATGAGGGCTAAATTCTCCCCTCATGAAATCTAAGCACCAGCATTTGTTTTCTGATGCATTGCCCCAGCAGTTTGGCTTCTACTCTTTATAAAAAAGAGACTACCAGGACAAGATGCTCCCCTGCAGATGTCAGATGAGTCAGTCTGACCCTGTGCCAAGCCAGCAACAAGGGGAAGCCTGTGCATGGGCATGCAGAGGGGAAATGCACACTGCACAGTAGGAAACAGGGCTGCCAAGCCACACACACACACCATTAAGCAGCATGGGAGGAGGCTAGAGAGGTTCCTGCTGGGAAGGGATAAAAAAAGGAGAGGAAAAAAAACAACCCTCCTCCATGCAGAGTGGACTGATGACTGCACCATAAGCCAGCATCAGTGGTATTAGTTTAGACATCGTGGAAATGCAGCAGTGTGAAATAAATTGTGTCACCTGCCACTGGGGACCCAGGCACACATGGAGGTAGCCATTTATCCATGTGTTCTCCCTCTACTGCAGTGCTGTGCAGAAGAGAAGTCAGATATCACAGTATCAAAGAGTATCAGGGGTTGAAAGGGATCTCGGAGAGCTTCGAGTTCAACCCCCCTGCCAGGCAGGATCATATCATCTAAATATCAGGATGTCACATCTGATCTGGGTTGGTTCTTAAGGCTCCTACACCTGCATTTGGGCCAAAGGAGCAGAGGGAAGAAGACCAAGGGGTACCTGACCAGGCCTCTCTAGGTGTCCTTCACTTTTAAGCTACAACTTCTGGGCCAGCTGGGCTTCTAACACAGTATTTGCCTCTATTTCTACCACACCTGCTGCTACATGAAATAATGTGACCCACAGGCTGCTTAAACTGACATATTGGGGCAGGGGGGGGATTGGCAGAGAGAAGGGCCCTTTGAGACAATACTACACCAAGTTTTAAGCAGTGCGGCGGGTCCTCATCCAGGCAGGAATCCTGGCGCTGTGGCAGGAGAGCAGCTCAGCCCCCTTGGGGCAGGTCTGCCCGAGTGCTGAGGGGCACAGGCACAGCAAGGATCAAACTGGGCCTAAGGTGCCTGGTGTTGGCACAGAGGGGAAGTTTGTGCTTGTGGAGATGGCCCTGGCTGCTCCTGAAAATTGGGGCCATGAGGCCTCGCAGCCTCCACATAGGCCCAGCAGGCCCAGCTCTGCTCTCTCCCTGTGTCCTCCACCCCCTTTCCCACCCAGCAGCCTCCACAACACTCTGGTTTTACACTGCCCGTTGTAGCTCAACGGGTGTTTCCAGGTTCTCCTCATACCTGGACATTCCTCCCTCCCCAACTCCAAAATTCAACCTAAAAAAAAAAAAAAGTGTCTGCTGCTGAAAGCTCTGGCAGCTGTTTGCTGTGCTCATCAAAGGGAAGGAAGTGCTAATTATTTCCTCGTCCAAACTGCTGCTGTAATCAAAGCACTCTGTGGTTCAGTTGCACCCCCCACACACCAGCAGGTGGTAGTTGGCTGCCCACACCCTCCCCAGTTTGTACTTCCACACAGTGATGCTCATCGCCTCATTCCTTTGTGACAATCACCCCTTCCCCCCGGAGAGAGGACAGAGATGGGGCAGCCCATGGGGGTCACACTTAAGAGTTGGTGCTGTCAACTTGAAGCTCAGCAAGTTTCCCATGAACCAGCATGAACACCTCCTGTCCACATCCCCGAGCACCTTGCCAAACTGGGAGGGTGGAAAAGGGGGAAACAGAAACATGGTTTTACTGGGAAACATCCCTCTTGTCCCCTCTGAAGCCAAACAGGAAACTTACTTGGTGTCCATATGGAGTATCCCATAAAAAGCTCTTCCCAGGGACTTCCCAGGCTCTGGAATTTCCGTGGCTCAGACTAGGTGCCAACAAGGCAAGCTAGCTGCAAACCTGTCACCAGAACTTTTGTGCTGTTATTTTTCCTCCAGTGTCAGCAGCAATAGTTTTGTTTCTATTTTTGGTTTTGTTTTTTAATGCTAGTTACATTTCCCAGAGAAGCTTCTCTTACTTCCTAGAAAATAAACACACTAGGAAATCAAGCTGTAAAAAAATAATCAGACTTTTGACCTTCATCTGCTGTTTTCCATCTACCTCTCTTCTAACTTAGCTTTAAGACTGGCTTTAGCAAAAACTAGACTGTTACAAAATCAAGGTGCTTAAATTAACTCTTGATGTCATTACCCCAAAAAAGTTCATTATCTGTAGTAAAAAAAATGCACCAGAAAAACTGGATGCAAGTACCTGGCAGGACAGGCTGGTATCACAGGAGGTCTGAGCTGGGAGCCTTCCAGCAGCTGATGTTCTCTCCCTAACTGCTGCTCATCTCAGCTTGCTCTCCTCCCCTCCACATACAGAAAAACACAGAAACACAGTTTATAGCTTGCTGACATAATGCCCATATTTAATCTTTTAAAACAAGAACAAAAATCAAGAATAAAATCAAGAATAAAAATTTCATTGAAGTCATACAGTACATTAATCTTTCAGCAATGACCCAATCTACAGTACTCAATGCCTGGCATGAAGTCTATTATCTCAGCGTTTAACAAGTGTATAACCAGTGACACAGTAAAAGAAGAGCTCACAATACACAGCTAACACGATGAGTTTAGATCTCCTTCTAAGAGTCCAGCTACAGTTTGTCATACGTGGGTCACTTTGGAACCATACTTGAATCAACTTGCCTGCTCAGTCAATACATTTGGGGCTTTTTTTTTTTTTTCCTTTTCTGTTACATGAGTTTTTCCATTATGTACAGGAAGATTATTTCAAATGAAATTGCACAAGAGTATCTATCTATAGGCATACATGGTCAACCTAACTAAAAATTTAATAAGCAGTAATTACTCAGTCCTGGTTATACATTCCTAAAGGCTTAGTAATACAGTTTTAAGAAGGAAAAAAAAAAAATAAACCAAAAGACAACAAAACACAGTCGTAGGGTGGCAATCTCTGTAAGAAGCCTCCTTCCCTCCCAAAACAACCAAGGGTTAACTGTACTTTCCACATATGAAATGGGCTCTGCAAGAAAAGTTGTTTAGGCTCCTTAAACTAATACAAACCAAGTGACTTGTGTCCTTTCTGCAGGTCCAATGCGGAATTCAGCGAAGCTCTCAAACAAATAATACTGGTAGGACCAGGGCTGTGAAAGAAATCAGGACAATATGCCCCAACAGCACATCTGGATGGCAAAACTCTGTATTGAGGGCTGTTAGCCAGGGGGTAAAGGAGCTTGAAGCAGGAGGACAGGTCTCCCTGCAGCTGCTGTAGGGGGAGAAGCTCCTTAGCCAGGGTTAAAAAGGAATTTTCTCCAAGAGGAATTTTCCCCAGGTCAAGCAGCTGCCCACTCCTGCTCCTGTCACTCCCCAGGGGCAACCTGGAGCTGTGGCAGGGTGTAAACCTTCTCCCTGTGCCTGCCCTGAGGTGGGCAGAGCTCTGCCCAGGAGAGCTGCTGGAGGCTGGAGGATTCCCCACTCCTGGCCCCAAGCACCTATCCCAAGGCAGGAGGGGAGAGGTCTCTCCCCCCACAGGGTAATAGTGTTACCAAGCACTAGGACCCCCAGGGCCACCTCTAAGGGCAAATTAAAGAAACACACAAGGGTAATGGAGCATCTTCCTCCCCCATTAGCAAAACATAAACAGAACTAATTAACACAACTGCTTTGAGGGTTTGTTTTTTTTCCATCTTTCTCTTCTGGTGCCAGGTCCTGCTACAAATGGAGAAAACCCATCGAGAGCTGCTTTCCTGGATGGAAAAGCAGCAGATTATTAAGCCTTGAGGATCTGCTTTGTGATTTGCTACTGGCATAAACAACAAAAAAAAAAGTCCCATTTGTTTGGTTGTAGGATTTTTTTGTGGTGTTTTGTTTTTTTTTTAAGAAAAATCCAGACCATCCCATGCACCTTCTCTGCACACACACGCACACACACACACACACACACATGCACACACACGCGCGTGCACACACACACACACACACACACACACACACACACACGCACCAATGGAGAGCTCCAGAAGAACAGGCATGGGAACCACAAAGCCCAAACTGTGAAAAGACAAGGGAAACCTCACATTGTAGTTTTCCATTCTCCTTTAGCAATGAAGCAGCAAAATTATGTATTGCAAGAAATAAAACAGTCACAGAACACACACACACACATCCAAATGCAACCGTGGAAACACTTTTCCCATGTTTTGTGTTGGTGTTTTTATTCTGATAGATGCTATTCTTCATCTGAGAGTTTCTTTCTGGCTGTGCTGAAGCTTTTGGAGAGCATCTGGTGCTTCTCTAACCTTTCTCAGAACAGAAGAACCTCAGTGGCAATGGCCAAGCCATCTCCTCAGTGCCACAAGCAACCATCTCCACTTGAGGTTCTCTACCAACCCCTTCCAGAAGTTGACTTTGACTCTGACCCTTTGGTGCCACTTTTTTGTCGTGGTGGTTTTTTTTGTCTTTTTTTTTTTTTTTTTTTTTAAATTAACAAACACAGCATATTAATGCAAATTTGATGTTTTCTAAAAATTAGAAATGCTCAGGTAATTAGTTCAGCAATATGCAAAGTGCATCTATTTGGTTCTTCCCATAGATCACCTTCTGTTGTAAGTTTCAATTCCTTCACAGTTTAAAATATTGTGAAGAAATTATATGTATACTTTATGTATAGAACTATTTATATACATACACATATATACACACAACTCTGTACTTTATATAGCCATAAACACTCATTACTTCACTATTTATATTATATACACATGGCATGAAACACACGCTGGGTGAAGAGTTGGGTGCAGGCTGGAATCATTCCCTTGGGTTTCATGGAATAACAACAGTGAAACCATGAGTTGAGCTACCAAGAGACACAGGACACACACATCTAGTAGATAAGTGAAAGACCAACTAACTCAGCTTTTCCACCTTCCTAGCAGAGCAGGATTGTTCCCACCCCCTTCCACCCTCCTTATGCACACACAGGGCTACTTTGCATCCAGTCCAGGAGGGCAGGGGTGGTTGTTGTGTTGAAAGGAGCACTCCACAGCTACCTGGGCTCCTCTCAAGCTCCTGTGCAGAAGTGTGGCAGGGCTGGGTGGCTTGGACTCCGTGAGCAGAAAGCACCTGCTGAAGCATTAAATGGCTGCAGGGCAGCTACCAACTGCTCACAGTCTGGGAACTCCCCCTCAGACAAGTGGGACAACTGCAGCAACACACAGTTTAGCACAAAAAAAACCCAAAACAAAACAGGTTTAAACACGAGGCAAGTCCAAGTACAGATGAGACCTAAAGGCCTAGGGGTGAACTTTGAAGGCCAAGAGTTCTTCAGAGTGCATGTTGTTTAAGGAACGCAAGTCAGGGAGTTTCAAAAGGAGTTTTGTGAAAATAGAGGCTTCGTTGGGGTGGTTTTTCATGATTAAGGTCCTTAATGCACGGATTAGTGTTTCCTGAAGTGCCTCCACAGAATTGACATTCTCTATTCCAGAGCGATCTACAGAGCAAAGGGGAGAGAAAAGAGAGAGAGAGAGGGAGAGAGAAGAGAGAGAGGGAGGGAGAGAAAAGAGAGAGAGGGAGGGAGAGAAAAGAGAGAGAGGGAGGGAGAGAAAAGAGAGAGAGGGAGGGAGAGAAAAGAGAGA
>JAOEGS010010450.1:15361-34472 GCA_025447755.1 Corythornis vintsioides
GGGAGAGAAAAGAGAGAGAGGGAGAGAAAAGAGAGAGAGGGAGAGAAAAGAGAGAGAGGGAGAGAAAAGAGAGAGAGGGAGAGAAAAGAGAGAGAGAGAAAAGAGAGAAGGAAGAGAGAGAGAGGGAGAGAAGACAGAAGAGAAAAACAGAAAAGAGAGAAGAGAGGGAGGGAAAAGACAGAAGAAGAGAAGAGAGAAAAGAGAAAAGAAAAAAAAAAGAGAAGACAAGAGAGGAAGGGAAAAGACAGAGAGAAAAGAGATAAAAAAGAGAGTGAAAGGAAAAAAAAAAGAAAGAGAAAGAAAGAAAAAATGTAGGGGAGAAAAAAAAAAAACAAATCAAGATGCTGAACAGATGTAGTCTGCAACATAAAACCACTGCAATAAAGTCTCATTAAATTAGCAAGCACAAGAAGAATTCTGTTGGAAGTTTCAAAGCCAGGAGGAGCCTTTCTAACATTATTAGGCTTGACTTTGTCAGACATGAAGCTCATGCTGAACTGCAGCTTTCAGTCACCTTTTGTGCCATCACTTACCCATGCTGCCAGAGAAGGGCAGACTGAAACACACAAATATTCCACTGAAACACAACTTCCAGTTCAAGGAAGGAGACAGGTGACATGGAAAGAAAGATTTCAAACATCTCTTCTCAAGGCTGGACACAGAACCCTGGGCTTGGCCTGAGGAGCAAACCCCACTCAGGACAAGCCACAGTGGGATCCCCAGGGGCAAAAGAGTAGAAGCCTTGGCATAACCAGGAACTAGTTCTGTGTTCTGAAGCAGCTACAAAATGAAACAACACACCCAAAAAATCCCAGCTGAGGAACAAAAGAAGAATTTCAACATCAAGAAAAAGGTGTTTTTGCATACTGCACTCACCCTGTGCACAAAGCATCTCATCCAAGAGAGGTGTACTGCAGCACATGCCTGCAGCCCTTAGGTGGAACCTGAGCAAGCAGCTTTCAAGGATGCATTTTTCAGAGCACCCTCTCACCTAATAACCACGCAGGGGCTGTTTTCTCCAAGCTGTGGGCTCCCAGTGCTATGTAAATTCAGCAGAGCACATGGGTGACAGGCAGCAGCAGCAGCCTGCTTTGATGTGTGCATGTCACAGAAGTGGGACAGCCAGTGACAGCAGATTTGTGGAACAGCACTGAGTCCCATCACACAGGCACAGCAGGGAAACCCTTCCTTATGCTGTCAGTGGCAATCCAGGCTTCTCAGGTGCACACTCCTCCTGGAGTCTCCAAGGAGAACTTGGATTCATACCAAGCAATGTTTATTAGCCCACATTCCTCTGCTCAGATTGCCTATTGCTCTCCCAGGCAGTAAAGAGATGCCTCTCTGCCTTTATTTGTTAAACTATCTATCCCACTTCTCCTCAGCTTTGCAAAACCTTTGCATTTGCTCTATCCTAAGCATGGGTGATGACACTGGCACAGAATATGCCAGGTGAGGTTTCCTGGAGCTCTGCACAGTGCCAGCAGTGCTGCCTGGCCTCCGAGGACAGAATGTACTCCACGTCTTCCTTCTCCTCCTTAGTCTACTTCCAGTCACTCCCAGTGCCCAGCAGCTTTTGTTGGTATTATCCCACTGAGAGAGAATAATACAGGGTGTGTATTTTATATTCTACCACAAGGCATCACCCTCAGTTAAGGGATTATCTGGACTTTAGACCTGCACCAACCACATTCTTTCAGCGTTGCTTTCACCTTGTTTCTTCCTTCTTCTGTGTCCGTGATTCACCTTCCAATCTCCCCTCCATCTTCCACACAGCCAGTGAAGCCAGGGGTGAAGTGTTCTTTTAGTTTTGGAATGATACCAAGAGAATTCCTCAGCCCCACCAGAAACACTCCCACATCCTCACTGCACGGCCCTGCCTTTTCCTTCTTTGACAGATGACACCAGAACAAGCAAATGCAGTTACAATCCTGGCTACTACTTCTGCTTATTCTTCCTGCACACACTAAATATCCCTCCTGGGAGTGGTTATTCATCCAGCATTATGTGGAGATGCTTCTGACAAGAGTTCTCCCCATTAGCACTATTAGAGATGTAGGAACTTTTTTCTTCCCACTGTCATTAAAAAAATAAATAAAATTCAAACAATTTAAAGCCTTTGAAAAGTTTTTTAACTAGTGCAGCACTAGTGGATCACTGGATGACTTCATCAGGATTCTACAGTCACACATTCCTGTCTGCTGCTGGATCTGATGTACATCTTGACTACTTGATTATCTTCCTTTCAATTTTCTTGGGTAACTTTCATTCAGAGATGGAGAAGTCTAAACACCCTTATTCTTCCACCTTCAGCTTTTATTCCAGTCCTCATTCTAAAGGCTGCCTCCAGTTCTTGTCAACTTAGGTTTTAGAAGATAAATCTGCATCTGGAAAAGCAACTAAACCCCCAGGTTTCTCTCTGCTACCTGAATATTTTCACCAACAGACTACACTGCCACTCCTCCTTCCTGCTCTTGTTCTGCCTTTTGAAGCTTCCAAACCCTGTAATATGAGTTACATATAACTCATAACTCCTTATACATCATAACTCCTGCTCATTGCCACCCCATACCAGCTAAAGAGGCCACAGAAGCACCATCAGTTGTGTTCAGTCAGGCCTGAGCTGCTCTGCTGTGTTTACAGGGGCTTCATGTGCCAGCAGCACCATGTCCCTGCCTGCCAAGGAAGATGAGGGTCTAAAGCACTGGTGTGATACTCATTCCAGAGGTGCACGGCCCCAAGTGCCAGCATGCTGTGTGTGTGTGGGCACTGCCAGCACTCCTCTAGAGCTCCTTACCCAGCAAGCAGGGATTCTGCAGCTCATATTCCCAGCATTAGATGCAGAGCTAATGTGCCTAATTGGAGGCTTTAGATAATGCTACAGAAGTAGGTGCTTAAGCCTTCTTTGAATCTGGGCCAGGGTGTTCTGTACATCCAGGGACTGAAATAAGCTAGGAGGGCAGTGGAGATGTCAGTGGACTGGCAGCCCTTTGGTGGTCAGAAGTCAGGCTGCAGATGAGCTGGGCTTTCTTGCTGACATAGGCAAAGATCAAACTGGAGGATTTAGGCTTAAGGGAGATACGCAAGAGACTTGAGGGACAATACTTGGAAGTGAAAATACCACCTTATCCCAAAGACTTAGGCTGTGCAAGTCAGAAGTAAATCTCACCAGTGCTGGCCTGTGGAACCCAGATGAGTCAGACAAAGAGCTTACTAGTGGCCACTGGGCAGCTAAGGGTATTTTGCATTCTATAGGAAGTAGGAGGGAGAAGCAAGCACAGTGTCACAGTCTTCCAAAAGCCATCATTAGAAAGAACAGGTAGGTAAAAAAAAAAAATCAATTATTCAACTGCACTTCACACCCCAGTTTACACTTTATGGAAATCTTTTCATGGGAAACCCACAGTCAACATTTGGCAAAGGTGCAAGTGAGTTTTCTCTCCTTACCAGCAGATACCAGGACAACGGCTGTGAACAAACTCATTTCCTCATCACTGAGTTGCAGGGCATTGAGTTTCTCACTGAACTCAAACATGGAGTTGAGCAGATCACCAGCTCCCATGGAATGCAGGTCATCCACACTGTACTTCTTGCCACTCAGGAAGGTGACAGTACGTTCCTTTGCATCAAACAACGATGCAAAACGGACCATTAAAACCTGGGGAAAGAAAGAAAAAGGACAGCAAAAGCAGATTATTAGAGGTGCATTTCTAGGAAAGCACAAGGAAATTAAAATATGACACCTTTTCACATCATTCCCACTGTCTCAGTAACAAGCATTCTCTGTCAGCATGCTTTTGAGCTGTAAAAAAAAAAAACCAAACCAGTGCAAGCTCTGGCCCAGTAGCCTGGAGAGGAACAAAGAGGGGAAAAATTCAGCAAGTGGATGCAGGGGAGGTGGCTACAGCACATGGGAAGGAGGGAAATGAAGATGTTAAGCCTCAGACAGCCCGAGCCACAAGGACAATGCCATTCATAAATGCACCAGTAGGACAACCTGCTAAAGCCACCAAGCAGCCAAAGGCATACAGAGCATGAAAGAAAAAAGTTTGTTTTTCTTGGCTACACAAGGAGCAAAATGAAGGTCTTGGACAAGATCCTTGCTCGGCGTAAACTGGAGCAGCTCCAAGAGAATAATGCCACTTTACACCACCTGATGGCCTGGCCCACTTGGCATTCTTTGGGAGAGTACCATGCACTGTGCCCACAGGCATGTGAATGAGCTCTGCTAGGAAGGAGCCACATGGACAGCCTTCAAAAGGCTAGAGAAGCAGGGCTTGGAACAGCACCTGGGAATATCCCTTTGGAGTAAGCACCTGGGCTGGAGCAGTTGCCATGTGCTGAACTTACCCCTCTGGGCTGAAATTTCTCTTGTGGTTTCTCAGTCGTACTGTGAACTGTTTTCCCACTGGAATGGCTGGTAAAGTTTCATTTGCTCACGTTCAACAACCTTATTTACATTGTCAAGTTTTCAGTTGCACAGAACAGCCTTCTTATGTGGAGAAAATGAACCAACTGGCACTGTTAAAACTTCATCCCTTGGTGTGACAGTCACCTCTTCTCACCCTACATCACTGCATTGATTTAAATCTTCACTACAGATGAGATAACCAGGTTAAAAAGACTGGTGCCTTTGAGCAGCTTACAAAGGGAGGGTTAAAAAAATAATAAATGAGAATTCAAACACCATTCACCCACATTACACGACCTGCTCCTCATTTTTCCCTAACAAATGATATGCAGCAGCCTTGGTGGACACGTGAGCACTGTGTATTATCCACCTCTGTCAGCTAAATTGTATGTCCTTTGATGACACCAACTGCAGTGTGCAGAGAGCCAAGTGCAAAATGACAAAAGGAGACAAAGGGCAGACAGCCAAAACTGAACTCATCTGTTAGCAGAGACCCACTGTGTACTCCACACCTTTTCAGTTCAAAACTGGATTCCCCTTCTAGAACTGGACTTGAGAAACATGAAGTTTAAATGGAGCAACCAGTATTAATGCTGATGCTCAAAACCAAAGCCCATGAAGCTATGTTGACTTAATACTGAGGCAAAGACCTCACCAAAGATCTCACTGTCACCATTCTAACCAAAGGAAGAACAGTTTAGTCTATGGTAAAGAAAATGGATTAATCCCATTTCACTTCAAGACAGACTCCTATTTGTGCCTGCTGAGAATAAACCTGCTCAGCATCCCCTGAACACAAAGCACACAAAGACTTTCACAGGCAGGGGCTTCCCCACCACCTGCAGCCAAACCATCACATTTGTGACTCTGTGGAGGAACTGAGTCCCTGTCTCAATGGATCCAAGGGGTTTGTCAGCTCTCTCTTTGGAGTGGGAGCTTGTGGAGGTGAGAGGAGGACCTGCTCAAATCCAACTGAGCTCCTTGTTTTATGCTGCTGCTGGTTCTGAGCTGGTTCCCATGCAAAGCCATGCAAATGCCTCTCCAGTCTACTGAGCTTCCCTGTTCTAAGAAGGCTTTTAAGCTTACATGTATGTGAATATATATAGCTATGCTGCTCCTGCTCCAGCACTGCCTCCATGTGTCTTCTGACCCCCAGAACGAGCACTTCTTGCCTGCTGGCACCAGGCACTGGTGCTCAGGGGACCCAAACCAGGCTCCAAGGCACTTACTTTCACTCAGGTTCTTCCACGAACATGCAAATGTTGGGATGTCCTAGTTTAGTTCCCCAGAAGACAGAAATGACCTTGTACACACCAGGCTTTCAAGGTGCTTTTGCCTCCACAGTTGTGGCTTCTTTAATCCTGTTTTGTTGGGGTTTTTTTTCTCCCACTGCTCTGCAGCTGCAATGCCACACAGGCCTCTAACTACAGGCACCAGCTCACTAACAGAAATATTCATGTTTCTTCTAAATAAGTGAATAGGGATCAGCATCCAGCCACACATGGTTATTAATTCCCCCTGGATATAGCAGCAGTGCTTGTAACTGGCAAACATGGCACATGAATGAGGCTGGAGGAAAAGTTTCTGGTGAAGAAAGGCCAAGACAAACCATTTTACTCAAGGTTTGGCTTTATGCTATAGGAGCAATTCAAGCCTGATTTTCCACCCTCCTTGAGGGCACTGGGCACTGCACCACTTTGATGTGAACATTAAGAGGAACTATAATGGCAAAAAATACTCGAGAGCAGAATGGAAGAAACAAAGAAATTGACACTCCAGGCACCAAGTCTTCCAGTGTAACCTGTACCTGCCAAGCCAGCAATTGCCCATTTCAGAGCCTGGCTGTAAAAATGCAGATAAAAGACCCACCACATTACATGAGATGTGTCTCCAGTTCTGCTAACATGAAATCCAGCATCCCTCTTGGAAAGAATGAAGTAATAAACAAGAGCAAAGTCATCATCAACCCTGCCCTTCCCAGAGAAACGCTGAATACTTGGGAATTCAGCTGCTCTGTTGAAACTTCACTCTGAATCCTGATACAACCTGCATGGCCTCCAACAGCCACAGGAGTCTGGAAGAGCCACTGCAACCATCAGCAAAGGTGCCCTGCTGAAGGTCAATAATTATAAGACCCTGGCATCATTCCCAATTTAACAGCATTGCTTCACACATACGTCAGGCTTGCAAGGGGGTGAAATGAACCACAGGAACCTGGTGGGATTAGTGTGAAGCAAGTGGAGCTGCAGCTGGTCCATGGGTCTCCACAAAGCTGCAGCAGCACAGCTAGTTAGTAGTGTTACTGCTTTGCAGGAGGAAGCTTCAGGAACTCCCAGTTGCCACCAAAGGCTAGTGGGGACTGCTCAGGATGGATGCTCTAGCAGAGTGGCAGAAGGAAGGGCACACAGAGTGATAAACACATTCCCTACAAAACCTGTGGGTCAACAGAGAGCTTTCTGAACTTTCCCCTTCCAGGTGCAGTCTGCTTCTTTCCAGGCTAAGCAAAGGCAGCTCTCAAAGCAGCTGCTGCTGTACAAAACTCTTTGGTCAGTTATTAGCACCCAGGGAAAATGAGGGGGTGAAAGGGCTGAGCACTTTTAAGCCACTTGTGGAGGACACAGCTCACCAGGATTTGACCAAACAGAAGCACTGGACACCATCAGCTTCAGGAAAGCTCTGAGCCAGCATCCACAGAACAAGCTGGTTTTGCCTGACAGAACCTAGCTCCTTTAATGATTTCATTTTTTCCTGAGGTGTTCAGACTGATGCACAGCTTGTCAGGTCTGCATGACACACACAGGGGTCTCACCTCAAAGGTCCCAGCCTTCAGAAGATTAACCTGGTCATGTTGAGAGAGATCTCGGAAACCTGGGATGCGCTTGGCAAACTCCACCACTTCCTTCACAGCAGGGGTAAAGCTCAGGGAAAACTCTTCCCAGACTTCATGGCCAGACTTGTTTGGGTCCACGTGGGGAGTCTTACTCATTGGGCAGACCTGATGTTTACAGAACACAGGCAGAAAACAGCTCTTAAAGGTGTAATTCCAAATACCTGAAAGAAGCAGGCTTATTCTTCGAGAAAACTTGGCCAACATGATGCAGAGAAATAATATCAGAGAAAAAACCATCAGTATTTCTCAGTCAGCTCCCAAAGCTACTGAATTTCTCCTCCTCCCTTTAAAGCAAACAATAAAAATCCCCCAGCAGTTCATAAGCAGTCTGTTCCCAAATGTGCTGACCTTGGAAATGCCAACACTGCTTAGAGCAAAAGAGAGCACCCAGGTCGTGCCATTCTCCCCTGATGTCACCCATGCCTGAGAACTGGATTTCTCTTACCTGTATCATCCCCACAATCTCACAATTCATCACTATTTCACCATCAATTGTTATCTGACAGTCACTACTACGTTCATTCTCATTTATCTTTCCTGATTTGCAAGCAACTGAAGTGACTGAGTCAAGGTGACACAGGTGTCAACAGCAGCACAAGGAATGCAGCCTTGGTTTCCTGACTCACAGGTTTACACCCTCATTACCAGAACAATCTCCCTCTCCTTCATATCCTGCTGCTGATGGAGGACTGAGGAAATGCTACTCCAGTTTTGCTCAGTCACAAAAGGACAAAATGCTCTTTCTTTTATACAAACACACAGCAACTTTCTGGAGGGAGGTCTGAATCCATGACCATGAGATCAGTCAAGGTAGACTGCCAAGAAATTCCCTCTGTAAAACCCAACCAGGTGCTCTGAGACACTTTCAGTTCTGCTTTCTGCAGCCTGCACCTTTTAATGAAGCTGAAACCTTTTAATACTCAGTTTACCTGTCATCATAACGACAAGAATTCAAGTATACTCACAAATATACTAAACAGTGCATAGAATCCTACATAATGCCAGCAAAACAAAGAGAAATCAGTGAAATTCATCAATAATTCCTCATGTTTTTGCAGGGCATCCTGAATCCGACAATTGTTTGCAATTCTTTGAGTGGGAAGCCCCAAGCTCCATTACAAAGATCTACTACAAGAATATATTCAACAAATATACCCATGTGTGTATTTGGCAACAGCCAGGGAAAACAAGACCAAGATACACATTTCTGGTTTGGTTGGTTGTTGTTTTTTCCCTAGTTACTAACTGGGCAGTCAATCCACAGAAAGCTCTCCCCAAAAGCCAAGGCATAGCATTGCAGATTGGTTCAGCTCTGAATCACAACCTCATCTGTGTGCCTGAGGACAATACCCCAACCCAAATGATTAGTTTTTCCATAAATCAAAAATAATGGAGTCTCCTGCTCTGGAGCCATTCCAAACCCATCTGGATGTGAGCTGATCTAGGTGCCCCTGCTCTGGCAGAGGGGTTGAACTAGGTGATTTTTCTAGGTCCCTTCCAAGCCCTGACAGTCTGTGATTACCAAGTTAACTCCCCACTCCTTGCAGGACTACCTAAAACTAAACCAGATGACTAAGAGCTTCACCCAGATGCTCCCTGGGCAGTCACCAGCTCTCTTCAGAGGAACCTCTTCAGGAACAACCTGTTCTGCTTTTCTGCTTCTGGGGCTGGTGAGTATGAAAAGAACCCCAACTCCTGAACATGACTCTCTGCACTGGTTCAGAGCCTAATTACACTCCTTCACTGCTACTGACTCATTTTGGTCAGATCCTCCTCTCCCCCCACTCCAGTCAGGGAAGGAATGAGGCCTGAAATGCTCTTCTGGATTCAGTTTTGTTTCCTCCTCATCAGTGGTGTTAAACTAAAGCTCCCTGCAGCTGCCAAGCACAGGTCAAACCAACTGGTTGAGCCTCTGCAGACAGTGCCACTCCCTGCCTGCCCATGCTGACAGGTTTCACCTCTGCTTCTCAGGAGTGCCAAGAATGCTGCTGGAGTGACTCCACATACTTTCCCTGCAAGGAAGAAAGGTTGGGAATGACTATTATTTGCCACAGTGTAGTGGTGGAGTCTGCAATTAAGGTCACAGCCTGCTAAGGATGGCATAGTCCACGGGTGCCCTAGCTGGAGAGAACAAAGAAGCAAAGAACAAAGCAACAAACAGAGTGAAACAAAACACAAAACAAAGCACCACCAACAAAAAGAAATCTAAACCAAAATCAAAATAGAACACACACGCAAAAAACAAAACAAAAAATGAAAACAACAGCAACAAAAAAAGCCAAACCACAAAAGCAAACAGAAATTCAGCATCAAAACAAACAGCCTTCACTGTGTGCAAACTTTCAGGGGCCTCTGAGAACCTGAGAAGACTCTTTACAAACAGCAAGGAAGGCAAACACTGGCAGCTCAAGTACTTGAGAAAGGTCAAGGGCTCACACTTCCCAACAGGACCACAGAATGAGAACAGGGATGTTATGTTCTCTCATTCCAGGTGGTTCCAGGGATCAAGAGAAGGACAATCTATTTTAAGGGGCTTACAGAACTGGTTGCCTGAATGGCAGAGAAACAGCAAGTGCAAGGGAAACAGGAGGGATCTGTTAAGAAAAAAACAACACCAACAACCAAACCAGCAAGAAAACTGGAAACAGCCTTGTTAAAAATTGTTAAGATCCTTGTTAAGTGAGAAAATATATGAGCAAAGTCATCTAAGGTACCCTGAAGTGTGTTCAGAGCCTCACTTATATAAGTACTACAGACAAGACCCTGAACTTCTCCCAGGCAGTTCAGCTCTGGATCTTTCTCTGTTGAGATCTGAAGATGTTCTAGGAGAGAAGGTCACTCAGCCCGTGGGTCCCACTGAGCCTGTTTTCCACTGCCTGTAACAGAATGAGGCTACCCCCATTAAAACAAACCAAACCAGCCACTCCTCCCCCCCAGCAAGAGAGATTTTAGAACACACCAGAAGGGTGTGCAAACAGCTTGGCTTCAAATCCCAGCCCTGAGGTCTCACCCCAGAAATTCCCTCAGAATATCTCTGAGGAGAAAACTGTGTAGACTGTTTTGAAGTTTAAGAGGATTGAGGGAAGGGAATTCATCAAAAGGAAAAGTTCTGAGTTTAAGTCAAACCAGTTAAAAAAAAGCCAGGAATTCTCAGTCTCTCTTTGCCATGAGTCTGCTTTCCAGGCACTAAGAAAGGCCAGAAAGCCCATGCTCCATACAACTCAAACCATTCCTCTCCACCACCATCTGGACTCTCAATTTGCACTACTTGTGTCACTGGCAGTTGTGCCAATGGGGTGCAGCTCCACTGCATCCCACCCCGTCACTAAACCCTTTGCTAAGTCCAATCAAATAATATCAATATACCAGATGCATCCTTCCTCCAGTGCTGCAGGAGTAAGTGGTATTCCTGTTGGAGGAAAAGCCATCCTCTGGGATCCTGTCACACAGTCGCTGAGTGTACCCACTGCTGAAGTTCATACAGTGGCCATTTGGGAAACACATGGCATGCCCACTTGGGTAATGCATTGCACTTCTCCCTTTGTACTGTCCACCAAGGTGCTGCTCACTTTCAGGGTACTGAGGGCCACTGAGCCCACCAACACAGTGCTCACTGCTCAGGATGTACTGCTCCGTGGGCTTGGGTGCTCTCTCCCCACCCTGGGGCTGCATCATCTCTGCTGGGCTTTGGGACTGCTCCTGGTTGTACATGAAAGTGTCTTTGTGGGCCCTGGTCACCATCCCAATCACTTCTTCCTTAGCCATGTCAGCACTGGGAGGGGTGGAAGGGCTTTTGATGGCTTCCCGCTCTTGTTTGGGCTTGGAGGAGAGGTCTTCTTGAGGTGCTGCCTCTTGATGTTCTGTTAGTGCTTCATTGGGCAGGTGGCCACTGAACTGGCTGTTCATCATGGTTTTCATGGCACTCTGCATTTCAATCAGCATCCTCTGCTTCTCACGCTTGGGAATCCTCCCAAATCGAACAGCTATCCAGGGGGAGAGAGGGAAAGGGGGAAAAACACCAACCAAAGTCAATCCTGACAGCAGCAGCAGCAGCAGGCAGAGGCAGCAAACCCCAGGGAAAAACTGGGGCACACACAAAAAATACACACCCCAACCCATGCTCTTGCCTTTCCAGGGTTTAATTGGTTTCCCCACTGAATTCAAGGAGCTTCCCAGGCATGGGACAGGCATGGGATGCAAATGACAAGCTGCTGCTTACACACAAGAGAGGGCAGCTCTAAAGCACCCAATCTCTAAAGTCTTGTCCCCTTTTGCTACAGACCTGGCCAAGGACTGTACACAGAGCAGTGTTAGTTAATCAAGTGTCAGGCTCTAAGACTGGATCAATTAAACCAGCCCAACTTTGGGAGCTGGCAATTAGCTGAATTTAAACACAGTTCATATCATATTTGAATACAAGCCCTGCAAGGCAGCTCCTCACAGACCAATTATACAAGGTGCCAAAACAATTGAGAGCACCAGTGCTGAATGAAGCTTCCCTTGGCAACTTCTCCTGACCACTCTGCCTCGACAAGGGCATTTTCTGCTGGCAAGGGGATGGGCATCACTGTGGCTGCAGCCCTTCTGACCCTGTCCCAGGCAACCTGCAAGTGCCTCTACTGTCCCAACCACAGCCTCACAAGGGCTTCTAACCAGTTTCGACTGATGTAATTGAGCTCATCATGCAGCAGTCCATCATTAATGGAACTCAATCTCTTTCATTACAGCAGGTGCAACCTTCTGTGCAAACAAGCGCCTAGGGGATGAAATAACTCCTGTGCACAACAAGAAGCTGCAACCATTATTGAAAATCAGTTTTCACACTCCACCCACTAAATTATTAGCAGCCCGAGATTCCTAGTTCTTGTGAAATCAACACCCAGGGAAAATTGAAAAGTGAAACAGAAGGAAGAGTTCTGGTTCAGGACTGGAAGTTGCTGCACACTGATGAACTGCACTCTCAGCATTGTGTCTTTCCAAGTCACAAGGAGGGGATATCCAGTGAGGTGGTCAGAGACATAGCTCAGTGTTACTCCTTCCTCCTTGCCTTCCCAATTCCTTCAACACAGTAAAAAATAAACAGGAAAAGAAAAGGAGCAGATACATGCTCACCATGCTCCCAAGCCTAACTCTCAGCTCTCACAGCTTGGGCAGAACTCCCTTTCACTGAAAAATCAACAGTAACAAAACCAAAAAAGGGGAAAAAAAAAAGGAGTCTTGATCAGATTCAGAGATTACAGCTATAAATATTAACTCGTTCAAACAACATCAAGACTCTGTGACAACCATGCCCCTGGGACACCACTGCAGCACACTGCACTGCACCAGCCTCCAGTGCCTGTTAGCAGCTCAGCAGAGTCTCAGAGCGAGAAGGGAAGCTGATCAAAATGCTCTAGGACTGGGAACCTCTCCCTGACAACAGGGCTGGCTTTGTTTTCTGTCCTTAAAACCCTTGGCAGTGGGTTTGGAGGTGATCCCTCTCAGAGGATCACTGCTCAGGAGGGGAACATACCATCTCTTGACATCCCAACAGACAAGCATTTCTTGAAACGACACTGCTGGCATCTGTTCCTGTTCATCCTCATGATAGAGCAGTTGTTGTTCTTCAAGCACTTCTTATACTGGATGTTTTGCTGAATGCTTCTCCTGAAAAAACCCTGTAAATAAACAAACACAAAAAAAACCCAAACCCAGAGGTATTATTACAGCATGGATCAAATCCCCCTGCCAAGGCACCTCTCTGCAAGCACAGAAAACCTCACTGTGTCTCATCAGCTGCTTCAGTGCCATCAGCCCCAAGTGATTTTCAAGGGCTTACTGGTCCTCATTATTCCCCTTTGTGTGTGATCTGTGTGTAGCACACACAGAGTTAAGGCTTCTAACTACAGCACATGCTCTGGTGTTCCCTGTATCCTCAGGAGATAGTATCTCTAGTGCTACCTCTATCACTGTACTGACAGATTATAAACTCCCATGATATCAAGATGAATGTCAAAATCAGACTCAGTTGACTTCAGTCTCCACAGTTTGGCAACAAAACCATCCTGTTGCACCCTGTCAGAGGTGGTTCTTTCACATAAAGCCCCGCAGCTGATAAGCTCCTCCAGAGAACACAGAATTTGCAGTATTATAACATCAAAAAAATACAGATTACTGATGCTTGCACATGCAATCACCCCGTTTTGGCTTTCCTCATAGTAGAGAGGGAACTGCTTTTCTAAAGCTGTTCTGTGTCCCAGCCCAGGTGACAACTCACACCCATTATCTCTTAATACAATTAACACTCACGTGTCTTGCATGACACGCTCCTCACCACCTCTGGCTGCAGTTCTGGTTCTGTGCCCTGCACTCCAGGGTCAGCCAGGACTGGCCAAGGGGCAGGAACAGCAAGTGCTGGAGAGTTTGGGAAATGCTGAGCATTGCTAAGTGGTTTGGCTTTTCCTACAGCTTGTTTACTGTCTGAAAGTTCTCAGATTTAACAAGCATCCCAGTATTTTTTCAGGAGTATCACCCCTTTTTTTCCCCTCTGGGGAGAACTTGAGCACTTCCCCAGCAGAAAGGTGAGGAGGAACAGACTCACCTTGCAGCCCTCACAGGCATGGACACCATAATGAAATCCTGAAGCAACATCTCCACAGACTTTGCAGAGAAGAACCATGCCATTAAATTCTAGAAGCAGAAGAGAAAAGTCAGAGCAAACCAATGACAGCTGCAGGAACATGCTTCCAGATTTTAAAACCTGGGCTAAAAACAAAGTATGTCAGGTCAGCTCAACATAAAACCAACTCCAAAAACAAAACCAAACCACAGCAGAGGAACAGACAAGAAGAATGGACAAAAACCCTGACCAGTTCAGAAAGCACCAGTGCAAAGGGGGCTGGGGGGAAGACAAACACAAAGCAGTCCACAGAATAGGGAGAAAACACATAGGCACTGAACTCTCAGTCACAGGGACACTGTACTCAGCTGCAGAAAAAGAAAGTCTGTTTCCATTTAGGCACTTTTAAAAGGACCATTTACTTAACTAGGCCACCAAAGTTCAGGCTCAATCTGTTTTTCCATCTGGACAAGTAGGCCCCTCTACAGGCTACATTTCCCCAGCAGAGAATAAACCTCTTTTCTTAAATATAGAGATATTAAAGGACACTTTCTTTTATTGTAGACTGTAACCAAGCCATCCACTCTACCTATGTGCTAACAATTTAGGGCTGATAACTCAGCCACATCTAGGCATGCAATGTCTACTCATCTGAGTGCATCTCCAGAATGATATGCTTGCACCCTTGGAAATACCTTCTTGGCCCTGCAAAGAAGCTCATGGTTTGAGTTTTTCCCCACCTGTTTTGTTTCAACTTGCCAATAAAGACTTTTTGCAAGTCCTCAGTGCTGGCCTAGCGTTGGTTTCACTGAAGTCAATGGGAATTTTATCAGTGACCTCAGTAATCACAAAGTCACCTTAACAGCAAGCAACAGAAACAGCTGGAAATACTCCCACAGCACCATATTCTACCAAAATGGCAATTTATTTGACATTTAGCACTCATTTGTAAAGAGAAACTACAACTAATTTTTTTTTTTTTTAAGTTTTGAAAAAGAACCAAACCACAAAACTTCCTTTTTGTTTGTTCTGAAAGAGATCTGGTATTGAGCTAAAAAAAATCTTATCTTTCTATCTAAACAATTTACAACATGTTCATCTTCAGAAACCTCTGCCCCAGTACCAAACCTAGCTGCTAGTAAATTTTTAAGAGGAAGTAGAGTTTCTTAATAAGAACTTAGAGTAGAAACACTTTAAAAATAAAGACTTCTAAAGTGGAACTGTTAAATACTTATTCTAGCTTCATAATAATTCAAAATGATAAAACAATTCTGTCAGTAAAGGAATTCAGCCTTCAAGTGCAGTCTAAATTTCAGCTGTTTGCTGAAATGGCTCTTTCTGGGACTCAAATTTGATTCCTGCCCTTCCAAAGCTGTTCAAATGTAGCTCTTGATGGTTGATCTTCTCTGATGACCAAAAGCTGGAGCTAGACAAACACTTGTTAAAAGGCTATTTTTTAGATCCAGCTATGAATGCCATGGTTTTTACATCCACAAATTAAGGCTTGGCATAAAAAAGTGAAAGGTCCCAGATACAGCCATGTAAATATAATGTTCTGGTAACTGATTTATTTTGCTCCTTAAAGAAATTTAAGGTGATGAGGCAGGGGAGGGAGCATGAAAAAACAGAGAAGCCTGGTTTGCAAGCCAGCTCCATGAGCACTCAGCCAGATTCTGATTACCATTAACCTGGACTTCATTACCATTTACCTGACTTTATTGCCATTAACCTGACTCCATTACCATTAACCTGGACTTCACTGCATCTTATTAACCATTTGATTTTTTATTAAGATGTTTTCACTAGTGAAAATATTGAGTATTAAGGGTTGCCTGAAGTTAGCAGCAGCAGCATCTCCCAGCACACGTGTGGCAAGAGTTTGTATTCCCATCTATCATGCAGAAAGCTGAAGTGGCTTTGCCACGTCCCTCACGGCCACTCACTCCTGGTGGTAACACAGGGGCTGTAAGAGGGGAATGGGACGGTCTGAGGCAACCCCACCAAACCTACTTGTGACTCCATTGTGGCCTTTAGTCAGGCCAGCAGCACTGGGCGGGCTGGTTTTGATGGTCTCCTCCAGCCGCTCGCTCCTGGGCGCCCCGTCGGAGCCTTCGCCGCTCCGGCCGCAGCTGCTCTCCGAGGAGGAGCTGTTGGGGGAGGATGGCACTGGAGAGGAGGACGACTGGAAACCGCTGTCTGAGCTCTCACTGTGACATGAGGCCGGGCTGGATGCCGAGCTGGAAGAGCTGATGTAAGCTATCACACCCCCTAAGGCAAGAAAAAAAGGAGGCACTGGAGTGACATAACAAGCAGACATGCACCGCGGCCATGTGAGCCACGCCGTGACCCAGCAGCACCAGACCCAGCCATCACGTGTTCCTGGGCGCTCTCCTTTCCCTCCCTCCCACCCTCAAAGCCAGCTTCTCTCCGTGGCTGACCTCCCAGGATGCCCCAGCCCCTCCTGCTGCCTTATCAAGCTTCTCCGAGATCAAACGGCAGAGCCACGGGGCTGTGGGTGGGCAGAGGGTGACCAGGGAGAGGGTTTCCCTGTCCGCCCTCCCAGCAGAGCTCATCTGGAGCCACAGCAGAGGCAGGATCTTGGAGCACTGTGGAGCCTGAATGCAAACAAGCTGGGCTAGGGACAGAAATAGGGCAGAGAGAAAGGCTTCATGCAGGCTACGTGCCAGAGACACAGAAAGGAAGAGCTGGGAGGTGCTGGTGATGCAGAAAGGAAGGGGGCAAGGGAAAGGAACAGCACTGCAGCCTGCTCAGCCCACTGCACCCCATCTGGCCCACTGCAGCCTCTGTGGGGTGCCCAGCAGCAGCTCAACTCTGCCTGCCAGGCTGCTCCCTGCAAACAGCCCCCGTCCTGCCGTGTCTTGCAGTCGGACACACTTGAGAATCCCTCAGATGAAACAGGTTTTTGTCCTCGGGCAGACCTGTGAGAAGTTCTGGCTTTGCACAGGCTGCTTCTTCTTGCTCGCAAGCAAGAGGAACTGTTTTCATCACCCGAGTCTGCCTCCAACACTCAGCATTTCAAAAGTCAGTATAAAAAGTGGTATTTCACACCAAAATTTTAATGGCAAAAGCCACACCACTGTTCTACCCTCAGCATCTTCTGTTTCATGTCCACATTGCTCTGCACAATCTCCTCACAGACAGCTCAGGACACTGCAGCAAGGAACTCCACACAACTTTAGCACAGCCACTGGCTTCCTCTGGAGGGGAAAAAAAGCTTTGGTATCAGGAGACCCTTGATCAACCCAGTTGGCACAGCAGGTTGGGGCTGCAGCCCCTTACATCAGCTCCTCACAGATAAAAGCTGCTATCAGGCAGCAGTGTTATACAACCCTGCAAGTACCACTGCTGCCAGCCAGAAACTCCCACTTCCCGATTTTCCTGACTTCCACCAGCTCTAAAGCTCCTCTCAGCATTTCTGAGGCAGCTTTCCTGGCCTATTTCCTCTCAAAGAGCCCATTTTTTTTCTACAGGGAAACCATCAGCAACACCCAGAGCCACCAGGGAGCAGCTCGGAGCAGCGTGACACCTTCACCACACACGGGGTGCCCCCTACACCCGCCCCAGCACTCAGGGTTTTGGAGCCAGGAGGTGAGCAGGGTGACACAGGTCCAGCAAGCTGTCAAACAGCTGTGCCAGGCTGAGGTGCCACCTCTTTGACAAAGGTCTCTCTGTCGCCTGGCGCTGCACGTGCCTCTGCCAGGTGCCAGGTCAAAGCTCACAGTCCACAGGGTTGGAGGGAGGCAGCAGGTTCCTCAAGCAGGCACCATCCTTATCTGCAAGGGGTAGAGCAGGACACGCCAACACGAGCCACGTTTCCCCAGGGTGCCACCTTTAAACCCCGCCTCAGCACACAGAGGCTCTTTGCTCTCCAGTGCCAGTGCCACAGGGAGCAGGGAGGGGGTATGTCCAGGGAGGGGGGGTTCACCCCTTGTCCTTTGAAAGCCTGAGGAGCCCCAAAACCTGGGTTGTTCTCACACCCTAGAAAGCCTGGCAGTGCTGTCACAACCAGAATTCCCAGTATTTTTGTTATTTCCCAAGTTGATTTCCCTCCAAAGCCTGTTTTCTTTTGATCACCACTTGCAAGTGGACTCTCCTACGGTGACAAGTCAAGACAAAGAGCACAGACACCGTGATCTCCGTGCACATCCCCCGGGTACCCCGCACCGGGGACACCCGGTGCTGGGTGGACAAGGCATCCCTGAGGGGGTCTGCAGAGCAGCGGGGCTTTGCTCGGGGAACCCGGGGATGGTGCAGGGCCGAGGATCCCCCTCAGGGACAATAGTAACGAAAGGGGGGACCCCGGTGGCGGGAGGGTGTTTTCTTTACACCGAGATCTGCCAAGTGGCAGCGCCGCAGAGGCGCGAAGGAGGCGACGAGCGGGGTTACGGCATCCACCGTGTCTCCAGACCCGCGGAGCCGGCTGCGGGTCCCCCCGGGCCGGCATCCCCCCGCCAGCGCGGATCCCCCCCCTCCGGAACAAAGGAGGAGAACGAGCGGGCAGCGGCGGAGGGGACAACCCCGGCACCGCACCGCAGGGTCACAAAGGGCCTGCCCGGCCGCCCCCTCCCCGTTACACAACGCCGCCCGCACCGGGCCGGTCCACGTGCGGGGAGCGCGGGCGGCCCCGCCACCGCACACGGCTGCGCGCGTGTGGGCCCGCCGCTGCCCTCCCTTCCCCGCACCGCGCCGACGGCCTCCCGTTCACCTCTCCCCCCCCCTCCCGCAACCCCAGAGCCCCGCCACAGCGGCCCCGCGCGGCGGGGCGGGGTCGGGCGCTTGCGGGGGAGGAGCCGCCCGGCGCCGCAGCGGCCCCACGTGTCCCCGGCGCTCCCCTCCGCCGCCGCCCCGAATGTAGGTCACCAAAACAGCGGCCGCCCGCCCGCCTCACGTGTCCGCGCCGCCCGCCGCCCCGCGCTGCCGCCCCGGCACTATTATGCAATCCCCGCGTCACCGCCCCGCACGGCCAATGAGCGGGCACGCCGCGCGGAACGTAAACACAGGGCGCACATGGCTCGCCCGCCGGGTCCATGTGAGGCGGAGAGCGGCCGTCCCGGCCACCGGCGGGGGTCAGGGCCGGGCGGTTCCGGCACCCACCCCCCCGCGGCTCCCCCCCCGGTCCCCGCGCGGGCTTCGCCCGCTCCCCCCCGCCCCCCCGGGGGTATCCCCCCCCCCCCCCCCCCCCCCCCACCCCCCC
>JAOEGS010010454.1:0-14717 GCA_025447755.1 Corythornis vintsioides
GAACAGGCTGCCCAGGGAGGTTGTGGAGTCTCCATCTCTGGAGACACTTAAGAGCCGCCTGGATCTGTTCCTGGGTGGCTTGGTCTAGGTGATCCTGCTCGGGCAGGGGGGTTGGACTAGATGATCTCCTAGGTCCCTTCCAACCCCTAATATTTGTGAATCTGTGAATCACTGCTAGAGCAGACGTTTTTGGCAAAACATGTTGCTAACTTGAGAAAGTGCAGTTAGTTAGAAAACCTGAGCTGAAAAGTAAAATCATGGAACAGAATTTGGTTCTCACTCAAATCAGGACAATAACAGTTTTAATTCTAGTATTATTATTATTGTTTCTTTTATGTAATAATTTGTTGTTGACTACTAATGATTCTTGGATTAGACTGTTAAACTATCAACTATACTAACAATTACTTTGTATTTTCTTCTGTGTGTTTCTCATTTACCCATGAAACAAGATTTTTATTTTAGAAGTAAAGGGGAGAAAAGAAAAGGAGAAAAAAAGGGAGACAGACAGCAGAACTATAAGGAGAAATCTGAAGCTGTGAGAGGGAAGGAAAAGGTGAAGCAGGTAAGTAAAACAAACCTGGTGTTATCAGAAATGAGGAAAAAAGGAGAGAAAATATGAGCCGAAAATTGCTTTAAATATACAATTACTGATGCTGGAAAGAGCTTCAAGGAAGTTTTTAGGTTTTTTTGACTGCGTTATGTCCTAGCACAATGGTCAGCTTTGGAAAGACTTTGAAGACCTTTCATTTTCCAACCAACTCTAATGACACCATTTTAGGAATAGTACTTTACAGCAGAGAGATTAAAATTGCTCTCTTTTTTATTGTTATTTGTTTACACAGCAGAGGAATGTGTGCTAGATTTTGTTGCTGATACAGACAGAAGCACAAATGATCTCCAGGATTGGGCTGTTCTTTCAGACCTCTGAAGACACTTGGCATTGAGCTGCAAATACACAAAAGCCTCCATAAGGTGTCTCCAGCTGTTTTCCACCTTTGGGCTCTGCAGACAGCAACAATGCAACATAAAGACAGATGAACTAAAATAAAGAAGGAAGATTTCATTTGAAATTTGTAACTGCCTCAACTGTAAACTGACTTTGATGGTGCTATATCAGTTTACATTCATGAGAGATCTGTTTCAAGAAGTCTACAAAGTTGACCTTACCTTCTCTATGCAAACATTGCATTGACATTACTGAGAATGTTTTCAGCTGTCTGAATTTTATTTCAAGTTTTAAATACTTGGAGGGTGGAGAATTTAGTTTAGTTTTGTTTTGTTTTGTTTTGTTTTGTTTTCCCTGTTTGTATTTTTAAACTCCAGCTCTTGGAGTAAAGTGATTACAGAAAAAACCCATCAGTTTCATTTTTTTTACTGAAGTACAGAGAAATGATCTGTGATCATAATGAGCAAGCCATGACTGAAAACCCCCCACACTGCGTTAAAAAAAAATAGATTAAAAAATCCACATCCTTAAGTATATATTCAAGTAATAAAGAACGATCAAGTAAGGAAGGAAACATTAGCCTTTTTTTAAGCCAACACCATTTTTAGGGATATAACCATATTTTATAGGAGATTTATCAAGTGATTACCAAAATTTAATGGTAGGAATGTCAGATACTTCACAATGTTACATTGTCGTTCATTTCAGCAGATTTATAGAGATAATGTGGAAGACACAAAAAGTAAAGCTGTGTCAAAAGTTTTTGTTCCGAGAAGATGAACTGCAACAGAATCAGGCCTCCTTTTTTGTCAGTGACTGGCATTACGCATGTGTATACACATGCATGCGTATAGATGCTGGATGCATGATTCCTCTGTATGACTGTCATTCATCAGACTAGCTTTTCATTCATATTGCAGTATCTAAAATTCCTGAGGGGTGAGTCTTGCTGGCTTCAAATCGTATCTTCCTCTCAAACCTGCACTCATTTGAATTTTAAATAAAAAAAGATAAGAAAGAGGTAGCTAATACATATGTGTGTGGGAAACTACAGCACACCTCTCTTTCATGCTCTAGTAGAATAAAGACAGTGCCATGCTTACCCACCTTGTTAAATTTTTAACTCAAAAAGACCCATATACTGTCTTATCATGAGAATGGAGCAGTGGCTATTTTCTTTGAATATCAGTAAGCAGCTTGTATGAATGAGTAACTGGAGGAAAACAGAGGAAAAGAAAAAAAATGAAAAAGAATATAATCCAATTCTCATCTACCTGAATTAAAAAATAAAATAATATTTTTTAAGTACTAAAGCAACTTTTATCAGTTTAATAACAGATTTTAACAGTGAATTGTAAAAAAGCTGAATCAATGACCAGGTTAGAATTAATGTTTATATGGATAGCTGAATAAAGAACATTCATTTGCTGATTTGCATCAGCCTGGAATCCAATAAAGCTTTTTTTTTTTCTTTTTATCCTGAATGTTTTGAAACTCCGGCATTTTCCAACACTCATTCCTATGGGCTATAACTCTCACAAGATGGAGTTCTCTCTATACTAGCCAGTATGTGGTTATTTCAGAATTTACTTTTAGGAATTAAATTTAGTTGTATTTCAATTGAACTGTACATAAAATAGTTGTAAATATGTTTATTTCTCATAGGATTTGGAGAAATTATATCTTATATTTTCTCTCTCACTCTTAATTTATGTTTCCCTGTCTGTCTTACAGTCAGCCATTAGAGTGAAATCCATCCTCTATTGAAGTCAACAGTAAAAGTCCCACAATTTTTTATTTTATATGTATAATTATAATGTCTTTGGAAAAGACACCATGCTTTAAGTAAGATTCTAATCTATGCCATCTTCACCTGCAAGTTAGAAGGCAGCTTGGTTGCATCTGCGTCTAGAAGCACTTTGGGAGGAGGGCTCATACTCTTAAAAGAAAGATGTACAAGTATTGTGGAAAGAACTTCCCTCAGAAGGGGCTTATTTTTCTCCACTGACTATGGAGAGAATCTAGGCAACTAGCTTAGATAAGGTGCCTATTTTTCAGAATGATAAACTTAGTTGAAAAGAATGGGAAAAATTAATCTCACTTAGGTGAAGACATCTAAGTTGGACATTCCGGTATGAACTACACATTCTAAAGTCCTTTATAAGTAAAGGAGAGATATAAACACTGCTGTTTATTCATCAGAGCTGTTAATTTAATCCTGAAATGGCTTGTTAAAAATGGTCAGATGACTTCAAACTTCCAAAACTGAGAGAGATTAATCTGACCTATATGCTCAAAAGTACTCAGCAGAAAAATACTTTTATTTTAGTCATATCCTAAACCACCAATATAATGAAAATGATAATCACTCTAATATTTGGTGGGAGTTTTTGGAGAATAAGAAGAAATATTAACCTTGAATTATTCTCATTATCTGATTCATGTGACAATCTTTTATTTTCTTTTATTTTTTTTGTTTCTTCATTTTACTTCAGTCCTTAGAGATGTTTTGCTTAGAGATTCGCAGTCTCTTTTTCTTCTGTCATATCTTTGTCCAGCATGACAAGCCTTAAAGTGACTGTGGATATGGTGGAGAATGAAAACTTAGTTGCATGCTTGTCCTTTTTTGTCGGCTCCTTTGATTTGTGTTGTTTATGCCTAATGAGCTCAAAAGAGTGTCTGTACTATTTCAGACTAATTCTATGAAAATTAGTACAAAATTCTTGACCTTAAGCTTTAGTTCATTGATTTGGTTGAAGAAATGATGGACTGTTTGCCCTAACTCACTGCTCCTTCAGAAGACTTATTTTTGCACTCCGTGGAGTTAATTTAACATATTTTAATTTGTTCAATGTTACTACTACTTTCAAGAATGAAGTGTTATTAAGAACATTTGTTTAGCATCCATAAAGGAGCTCGAACTGAGAAATCTAAACTCAAACATTTCTTTGGTATGTCAAATGGGGACAATGGGATCCATCCAAGGGTATTGAGAGAGATGGTGAAATGCACATCTTCCATAATTTATCAGCAGTCCTGGGTAACCAGGAAAGTTCCAGTGGACTGGTGATTTGCTAAAGTAACACTTGTCTACAAAAAGTGACAAAAAGAGAATCAAGGGAACTACAGGCCTGTCAGCCTGACCTCAATGCCAGGGAATTTTATGGAGCAGATCATTTCAAGTGCCATCGTGTGGTACATACAGGACAACCAGGAAATCAGGCCCAGTCTGCAAGGACTGCAGGTCCTGTTTGACTAATCTGATCTCTCTCTTTGCTAAGATGACCCATTTAGTAAATGAAGAAAAGGCTCCTAGCCTTTAGTAAAGCTTGACACTATTTACTACATCATTCTCCTGGATAAACTAGCTGTCCATGGCTTAGATAGTTGTACTATGCTGGGTAAAATATTGGCTGGATTGCCACTCAAAAAAGTGGGGGTGAATGGACTTAAATGCAGCTGGCAGCTGGTCACAAGGGATGTTCTCCAAGACTTAAGTGTTGAGACCTGTTCTGTTTAATATCTTTATCAATTATCTGGATGAAGGGATAGAACGTGCTTGCAGTGAGTTTGCAGATAATACCAAGTTTTCTAGTGATACAAAGCTGGGCAAGAGCTTTGATCTTCTTGAGTGTAGGAAGGTTCTTCAGAGCATCTTGACAGGCTGGATTGATGGGCCAAGGCCAATGGAATGACGTTCAACAAGTCCAAATGCCAGGTCCTGTATTTGGATCACAACAGCCCCCTGCAACACTATAGGCTTCAGGAGGAGCTCCTGGGTGGAAAAGGACCTGTCATTATTAGCTGATAGCTGGCTGAACATGAGCAGTGTGCCCAGGTGGCCAAGAATGGCACCTTGAACAATGGGTAATGTACTTATTACCTCAACAATGGGTTCAGTTTTAGACCTGTCATGACAATAAAGGCATTGAAGTGCTGGAGCAGCACTGTCCTGGGAAGGATAACAAAGAAAAGGAGGCTCAGGGCAGAACCTATCACTCTGAATGTGTGCTACAGCCTGAAAGGTGGTTGCAGCAAGGTGGGAATCAGTCTTTTCTCCCAGGTAACAAGTGATATGACAAGAGGAAAGAGCCTCAAATTGCACCATGGGATGTAGGTTGGACAGTAGAAATAAATCGTTCAGAGAAGGTTGTAAAGCAGTGGAACAGGGAGCCCAGGGAGGTGGTGGAGTCACCTACCCACCAGGGAGATATTTAAAAGACATGTCGATGAGGTGCTTAAGGAGAAGGTTTAGTGCTGGGATTTGCAATGTTAGGTTACTGATTAGATTTTATGATCTTAAAGGTCTTTTCCAACTGAAATGATTCTATGATTCTATGACATGCTTCCTGTTCTAATCCTTTATAGTCTGTTTACCATTTTTATCTAAAGAGTTGCCTTTGCCAAGCCCTGAAATAGCCAAGAAATTTGTTTAGTTTTGAAATGTAAGTGTATTCTACATAGTTACTAGTCTGGATAGATGTTGCTAAAAGTGTCTTTTGCTTACCATCCACCACAGCAGCTTATCACAGTTGTGGAACAAACAGGACACTAGATTTAGCCAAGGGGGGTTCATTACATAAAATACACTAAACAAAACTGGGCTGAGCATGAAAGAATTTACCATGCAATGTGCACATAAACACCTGCAATTCCTGTAAGCTAAAACAACAGCCTTCATAAACATCTGTAAAAAAATCCATAAGGAAGTCCTGAATGTAAATCCAGACTCTGCATATATAGCATATATTGTAGATGGACATATGAAATTGGATAGAGTGGACTATCAGCTGCTTTTAGATGATCTTTTAAAGCAGCTCTAGAACAGGTAAAAGCAAAGCATGCAACATACTTGAGAACTATTTTTATAAGCTTCAGATCATGGATAACTTACTACATACCCTCAGGACACATTTTAGTATTATTTCTATATTTTGCAATACCCAAGCATTACTTCAGCATTACTACATCTACTTCTGAAAGATTGAAACTGTCATTCTCAATGAGATGGAGTTATGACTGTTCATGCTGTGTAATCCCTTTCATAAAGTCATTGTTATGGCACTGTAATGTTCTCTTATTTTAGTGGCTATTGAGATTGATTGTGAAGTGGAGGTTATGAACTTATCTCAGGTTGTCTGTCTAAAGTCTGTATAATACTGTCAAAGTGTGAGACAGTAACATAGTTAATGTGAAATTTTTGCTTCTTTGTCTGCTTCTGATTTTTTGGTTGTAGGAATTTGTACTGTTGTTTTTATATCCTTAAGGAAGGGTATGTACTTGTTAGGAGAAAAAAAAATCTACTTTATTGTTTATTCATCAGCAATTTTACCTATATTTTCTGCTGAATTATTTTTACTTCAACAGTGTAATTAATATATCCTTCTCAATTCCGTCTTTTGGGAAAAAATCTTTTATGTCTCCAATGAAGAATACCAGTGAGTTGAATTATTGTTTCCCTGTATGGAAACAGGGATGAATGGCCTCAGGATTAAGTAGGACTTTTTTGTTTTGTTTTGTTTTGTTTTGTTTTGTTGTTGTTGTTGTTGTTGTTGAACATGGCCTCTGTATATAATTTAACAATTTGAACAATGCTGTGTGTAGTTTATTTAGCAAATTCATTCCATGATTAATATTCTGTATGTTTTAGCATCTGTGGGTCACCATTCAGAAAAGAAGCAACCAGCACTTTTATCTCCCATTATTTCTTTTAGTATTCTGCAGGCAAAACTGATGCCAGTCGCATGCAATATGGATCAAAAGAAATTCTGCTGAATTCTGTTGGTTCTGTTGGAGCAACACCTTGCTTATACTAGTATAATAGAACTGGAAATCACAGAATAAGAATGGTATGGGTTGGAAGGGACCTCTGGATATCATTGAGTGGGAATGTCCCTTTAAAGAAATATCCAAACTCACACTTGTTTTTCCTTATGTTTGGATTTTTTTGTTTTGTGTTTTTGTTTTGGTTTTGGATGTGTGGGGTTTTTTTGTTGGTTTGTTGGGTTGATTTTTTTTTTAATGTTGTGTTCATTCACAAGGTAAACTGGTTTAATTCAACTAAAGAAAACTCTCACTGAAAGTAAGGCTTACTAGAGTGATAGCTTGCAGATAGAGTCATCTTAAGGTCACTTGTTGAAATCCAGCACAGAACAGTAGCAATGAAGCTTTTTTAGCAGATTTAAAAATTCTTCAGTGGACTTCAATCCATGCCAAAAGAAGTAAGTTCTTCTGGAGAGATATTGAGAAGTCTAGGCTTGCTCTTAGCTGAAATAAACTTCTGAAGCAGAGTTGATAGCTGTGGCTGTATTTCATATACAATGATGAGAAAGAAAAACTGTAATTTGTGAATAATCCAAATAATTCACTGCTCTGAACAATCAGTACAGTACTTTTTTTCCAGCACTAACCATAATTAAAATAATATAATCAGTGAGGAATTCTCTGTACACTGTTATTTACATGAAGCAGCTGATTGTGTCCATTTTCTTATGGATACCGTGGTGATGAAATGTATGTATTTATTTATTTATATCAGAGAGGAAAATATAATAAGTCTGTGACATAAAAGTGAGAAGCAAAGTCAGAGTTGAAGAAATTTAACAGCTTTCATAATTTTCCTTTTCAACACTCTCATTTACTCAATTTTTCAATTTCTTAATCTGATCTTCAATGTTACATTGAAAACCAAAGTAAGAACATAAAATATGAGAACTACTTACACAGACATAAGCATTTTTCTGTTTGAGATTAAGTTAATTTAAAACAAAGGAAAACAAAATATGATTCTTCTTGAGAAAATTAAAAAACAGACCAAACAACAAAACATCAGACTAATAGTAGGGGAAAAGTATTGTAAGGAACTATTAAAAACACTTAAATGCATGAAAAAAATAACTCAAAAAACTGTTTAAAAGTGACCCTTTCTGAATATGAAACACTTCCATGTAACTTTTTTCCCAGCCTTAATCTGTTCCTTCACTTCAATATCTGACTAAAAGGGTGATTTTTTTTCTAGTGTCAAACTCCCACCACATACAACAATTGTACTAATAAATCAGAACAAGTCTATGTATAAACATTATATTGCATATGTCTTTAAAAATTGCTACCACAAAGCTATGAGTTACAATTTAGATCTGGAGAAAAGAACACCACAGTTCCAAGGTGTTTTGTTTTGTTTTGGGTTGAGGTTTTTTGAGGAGATAAAAACCCAAACGTGACAAAAATTTTAGAAAGACTAGCACTCCAGATATATTACCTGTGATAATTCTCAAGAATGTAAATATTTTTCTACATTTACTGTAGGTCTATATAAGTCTCTGGTGTCATGGCTACACAAGTTCTAATAAGTTAAACAGTCATTTGAATATTTCTGGATACTAGAAGTCAGTTTGTTGCAAAGCTAAATTGTAATCGTGGTCCTCAACACACTTTTGAACTATCTGGCTTGAGATATCCCTATTTCCAGAGGAGCTTCAGGGTGAGCACAAACCTGCAACCAGTTTTCACACATCTGCCTTCTTTTGAAGGTGAAAAACATTTAATACTACGGACATAGCATATTCCATGCCAGTTGGCCTCAGTGCCAGAAGACATAGTTGCACACACTTAAACTGACAATTTCTGTGTTTATGTTCAGCTCCATCTGCTTATAGAGCTATAAACTTTTATTTTCTGCCATTGCTAAGAAACCAAACAGTCATGGTGTGACTCTACAGAGATCTCTACGGAGATTGCTGGAAATCATCTTGCCCAAACTCTCACTCAAGGAAGGGTTAATTTAAACTGCTCAGGACCATGTTTGGTGGAAGTCTGAATATCATTAAAAGATATTTCCACAAGACTTTTGGAACATTTTCCATCATTTAAGGACCCTCTAGGCAGAAATGTTGTCCCCATCTAATCAGAATTTCCATTCTATTATGGCTCTGAAATCATGTGTCCATACTCTGAGTTTACCAGCATAGAAACTCATATGATTTGCCAGTCCCATTTATGTGCTGCACAAGCCATAGAAAGAAGCAATCACATTGTAAGAGGTTATCTCTAGACAAGTGTTCTGGTGAGCACCTTCTACCTTGGTTTCACTGGAAGGAATCACCTCTGAGCACACTAGTAGTGGTCTCAGCTTTTTACAGCAAGAATCCAAATACTGACACAAAGCAACTCAGGCAGGCAACAGCCAAGCACTGCACTAGTCTTTAAATGCTCTGTCCTCCCTAGCTGTAGCTTAATTCTCTTTGTTGACAGCAGTACATATGGAGATTATGGTGACTTCTGATGTTAGCAAAATAGTAATATTGTAATAATTTTAGTATCCTTGGTGATCTTTTGCCCTAAGCAACTATTTTGCCTTTTCTTTGAGTCAGTCTTATGTTTCTTTATTTAACAAACACATTCTCTTCTCTTCAATCTCTTTGAAAGGAAGTTATTTGTTGATGTTTCTGAATGTGTGTATTGAAAACCACTGAATAATGTAATGAGACAAAAGAAAGTAAATAGGACATTTGTAAGTCTTTGCCAATACAGTGAAAGGAAAACACAGTCTAGAGAGCATAATCTGCTAAACATGACAAGGAAAAAAACCAAGCAATTAAGAGTGAAGACTTGTATACTGTAATGTGTGTGGATCCATATGTAGACAAAGTATGTATGTATGTAAAAAGTGTGTAAGTATGTGTGCATACGTTTATAAAGATATACAGAAGTGAAAACATATATATGGATACACACACAATGAATTTCTAATTAAGAGGAAAATGACATTCAAGCCTAGACTCAAAAGTTATCAGAGGTCTTGCAGAGATTCCCCCTGGACTTTCTGAGAGCTGAGTTTAGTAGCCAGTAATTTCCAATTTCTTAGATAATGTGTAGGACCATGGTGTTGATAAGCCCTTAAATCATGCTCTCTCTGGAAAAGTAAAGTCTTTAATTTCTTTAATGGTTAAAAACATGTATCTACTTTTCTCTTTTTCACCTTCAGAAGATCTTGGTAATTATGATCTGGCCTCAGTATTTTTGGGTGCTGAGGATAAGTAAGGGTAGTGCTGTCGAAGAAAAAGAGAAAGGGGTCTCGTGTTTGGTGAATTGATTTCTCCAGTGGAGAAATGATACATCATTTTAATTCTTGCATTTTTTAAGTGATGCCTGGGGTTTTTAATCTTGAGTCTCCCTTTGACATTAATGAGAGTCATTTTGCTGAAATGAGCACGTGATGCTGTGATAATTGAAAGGGCCCATTTGTGATAGAATCATAGGCACTGGAGAGGTAAAATACCTGTTCCACTAGGAGATCCTGACAGTTTTCCTCAGGAATTGAAGAGATTTACAGATAATTTATTAATGTATTGTTCAGACCATCTATAAATGAGTCAGAATAGCTACCCTTCACTCCCTTCACTGGAAGATTGTTGCACAGGATAAATAGACTTCATCAAGTGGAAATGTCCCCTTCCTTAATCTTATCCCATCACTTGTTATTCTTTTTTGACCCATGAATAATGCCTCTCACTCCACGTATTTTACACCATTTTGGATATTTTCAGAACATTACCCTGCTTTCCCTGAGGCTCTGTTTAGTTGATTTATACAGATTTGGTTATTTTAATCTACTGAATTTATAAGTCAAGTCTTAAAACACCCACAGGGATTTTGTCTATTTCATTTTTTTTCCCTGAATATCCTGGACTCTTGGGTCTTTTACAGATACAAGAAGCTCTGCCACTGAGGAATATATTAAAAATACCAGGTTGAGTTAGACAGTGTGAAGGGGTCTCAGTGATGATCCAAAGACCATATAGGGGTACCAAGGTATTATTCCCTGGTTTATGAAAATCATATAATACATGGAAGCAGTGTGTACACCCTTTTTCTAAAAAAAGAAATTTGTTTTTCTCCAACAATTTCAGAAAGTGACATCAAAAGCTTTTGGAGATAACAAGGTCCTTGACCCCTTCAGAGTCTATTACTGTGTACACTGCAGAAGAGAAGGAAAAGATAATCAAAATCTTGTGGTTTAAATATTGCCTATGTTGCCTGTTGTTTTATCAGTTTATTCTTACCCTGTCTAATGTAATGGCATGACAATTTCTCATCAGTAACACAAAACATTTTTATAAATATTTACTCTCCCTATTCATCCTGTGAGAAAATCTTGTACATATTTAAGTGGGAAGAAGGAAGACAAATGAAGATAATATACTCTTATGATTTGTATGATGCAAAACAAAAGGAATTTGTTGCAGCAACGTTTCTGTGGTTCACCATGTAGAAAACAGAACAGGGACTTCAAAAAAGAAAAATAAAAACTAATCAAAAATTAAACATGTATTTTTAAAGCATAGCAAAAATTTCTAAGAACATTATTTGGATAAAATAGTCTTTAAAGCACTGTTAAGGTTGCTACCGCAAATCATTTAAACATCAAAAGCAAAATTTTCAGTCTTTTAACGTTCATTTTCTCTTGCACTCTCTGAAGAGTTTTTTCTGGTTGCTGCTTTATCATATTTGCATCAAAAGGTCATGGAAGTATCTAACACATCTGTGACATGCAGGACATTTTAAGAAGTTGAGACACTCAGGACATCTGTTGTTTGTCTTGAGACCCCCACCCCACCCTCTGCCGGGATGTGTGCCTGAGATTGGAGATGGGGGAGGTCTGCAGCTGGCGCTGGTAGTGGAGTGTCCTCAATATTTCATGAAGACTACCTGTCCACCTGCAATAAATTAGCCTGAGGTGTCTGCTGCACCGATTAGCAAAACAAAAGATTGTGCTATCTACCCTATACCCCTCTCCCTTATCTCTCTTGGAGGAGTACAGAGAAGGTAGAAGGAATTTCTCATCTGCACAGGGAGAGAAGTGGGTGTTTAGTGGGAAAGAACTATAGAAAAAATCTGGGAGACTATGGGAAGACAGAAACGTTTTCCTGGAAAGGAAAAGAAGCTCTCTATCCCACTGATGTTGTCATCTGGACCATGGTGGTGACTATTCTATCGCTTGTTGTCTTCTGCTTTCTCTTTTCTTTTCTGTTTCTATTTTTCTCCCTGTCCTGTCTGCTTTAGAAACTTTTCTATGCTACTCTAATAAAACTTCATCATGCATGTGGCATCTGACCTCGTTTGCATCTTAATTTCACCATTTTGGGGATCACCTTTAAACCTTTCATAAAAAATGCCACGTAACCAAATATCTGATTGTGGCACTATTGTAAGACATTTGGTCTACACAGATGTGCAGAAGTCCAGCTTTCACAGTGGTATAACAACTGACACTCTTTGATATTTGCTGTGGGGTCACAATAGAAAATAACATACTTAGATAATTGGTAAAAATGTCATGTACAATATACAGCTAAAGAATAACACTATAATGTACATTTTCCTACATTTGGATCACCATTGTGTCCCATAAAAAAGACTTGCTTCTGGTATTGACAGATAGATTTATTAATCTTGTGACACCAGGAATGCAAAGCTTGACTACTCTCCCTATGGCTCATTATATCATTTATGTTCATATTTAACTGAAGTTAAAAATTTGATGGAATGATCAATGAAAGAGTTCACTAAATTTTGCAAGAAGCAAAACATAAATCTGATTTTGTTTAAAGGGGAGTATTTGGTAACATTCCTCACTGTAATTTTTAAGAAAGGCAGAATGTGCTTCTTATTGTATTTGAGGTGAGTAAAGGAACTCTACAATATTGATTGAGGATGTAGAAATTGTAATAAATACTCAGTGATGAACAAATATACTACTTTTCCCATCCATAAATAAGTTTCATCTGGCCATACTCAATAGCATGATGACCCTGAAGGCAATGTCTTTCTAATGTTAATATGGTTGGAACAAAATAAGAAAATATGTGGCTTTCTTGATTTTAAAAATGTATTTTGAATAGCCTACATAGATTAAAACTAACAAGCACCATGAAAGTTTTCACAATACAGTTTGTTATGATTCTCTACTTTTCAATCCCTTTAAAAAAATCTTAGCTTCTCACATTTGTTGCAAAACACTACCTTTTTTTTTTTTTTTTTTTTTTTTTTTCAGCAAATGTGTTTTCATTCTGTTAATTTGCAAACACCTACTGGGCTTGCCTGTAGGTAAAGATCAGTTGTTTATAGTTGATTAGCAGTATCTTGGAAAACAGTGCCCATATTTAAGTACACAAAATTCCCAAACTATTAAATATAGCCTGATCAAATATTTAATACCCATAATACTGAAAGATTTAAAATGATAAATACTCATAAAGCTATGCTGAAACATAAACTTTCCTGACCATGTTCTTAATCACCCATATAATATATTCTCTATTGACCACAGATGAGGTATTTGAGAAACTAGCCTGAATCCCAAGTTTTGGCCTTTATTTTTATTTCTTAGAGAAATTATATTTTTTCACTGCAGGACATTAAAAATTGAAGAATTATTTAACAAATCTAGTCATCTTTATTTTTCCTTTGAGAAAAAAAAAAAAAAAAGAAAAAGAAAACAACAATATAATACATGTTGATTCCTTGTTAATATATATCTATATTTTAAAACCATTGCCTATTTAGCAGGCTACTTTTGTGAAGCTATTGAGAGATGTAGGGATTTAAGAGCAGCATAGGACATATGAGGAGATCTTGCTGGAATGTAAATCTTGCAGTACAGTAATAATTTCTTAAGGTCCAGGTGTAGAGGGAAAGGGGAAAAGCAAAATAAATAGAAAAAATCAGAAATAAAAAAAAAAATAGGGAGAAGGGAAACGAGAAAAGGAAAACAGATTGGAAGGTGAAGAGGAAAAAAAAAGAGGAATATGAAGGAGAAATAAGAATTAGAAGAGCTGTTACTCTTTTACCCTGTAATACCCTATTGCCATTGTTAATACCAGGCCACAGGCTCTTAATTTTCAAGGCCTCAGATCTGTCACTTGATATGCTTGCACTATTCTTGACTGCAGCTTTGTTTCATCCAGATTATCTCTAACTGATGGTGTTACGGGAAGTGATGTGAGGTACAGGATATGTTTCCAGCCATCCTGTGGTTGCTTCCACCATTGTAAGCACATAGTGCTTACCCTGGCGGGTTTGAGGAAGAGTGATGTAATCAATCTGCCAGGCTTCTCCATATTTGTACTTGGACCATCTTTCCCCATACCACAAAGGTTTCAACCGTTTTGCTTTTTTTTTCTGTGCATGTTTCACAGTCAAGGATAACTTGTGCAATAATGTCCAGAGTTAAATCCATCCCTCGATCATGAGCCCATCTGTATGTTGCATTTCTTCTCTGATGTTCTGAAGTATCATGGGCCCACCGAGCTAGAAATAGTTCACCTTTATGTTCCCAGTCTGTCTGTTTGGAACACTTTAGAATAACGATCTCCTTGCTGGTTGTTTTGTTGTTCCTTGGTGGCTCTACTCTTAGGCACATGGGCATCCATGTGATGGACATTTACAACTAGTTTCTCTATCGGAGCAGCAATGTCTTGACATAGTGTGGCTGCCCAAATGGCTTTCCCTCTGCATTGCCAGTTATTCTGCTTCCACTGTTTTAACCATCCCCACAAAGCATTGGCTGCCATCCATGTACAGAGCTGGGCAGAGAGAAATTTAATGCAATTTAACAAGAACAAGTGTAAGGTGTTGCATCTAGGGAAGAACAACTCCATGTATCAGTACAGGCTGGGGGCTGATGTATTAGAGAGCACCTCTGGAGAAAGAGACCTGGGGGTCCTGGTGGACAGGGGGATGACCATGAGCCAACAATGTGCCCTTG
>JAOEGS010010457.1:10001-21930 GCA_025447755.1 Corythornis vintsioides
TAAAATAAAATAAAATAAAATAAAATAAAATAAAAGTATGTCCCTTGCTTGTCATCAGGTGGCTCCACTGGAAACAGTTACATGGTTCCAAACCTTGGGGAAGGTCCAATTTCCACACAGCCAGGCAATATAACTCAGTATAAAGATGTCAGGAACAGCAAAAAAAACCCAAACCAACCAAAAAAAAAAAAAAAAAAAACCAACCCCAAAACCAACAATCAATACAAAACCAAACCAAAAAACAACCAAAACCAAAACACTCAAACCAACAACAAATCAATACAAATCAAATCAAAATGAAACATTAAAAAAACCCAAGGAACCAAAACTCAAAAGATGCAATTTTTAGCTTATGAACAGTCAGAAATCTGGTCTCTCCAACACATTGGCTTGCATCCCTCAGGTAAGGAGGAGTGCAGAGCTGTTGCTTCCATGTCTCACAAGACCCTTAATTGTAATTCAGACAAGTTCTTGAAAGCCCAAACTTTTTTTCAGTCAACTGTTGAACAGATGAGGAAATAAGAGGATGAAAAACATAGATGATACACAAAGAAATGTTGTTTTTTTTAGTGAGTTGGTGGTACATGGTCCTAGTTTAACAGCCCATCTATAGTGGATTCTAGGCACAGGAGGGGGAAAAAAAATCAAATAAATAGGAGAGACAAAATGAAATTTGAAATCAAGGTCACTGCACACAACGTGAGCTCCTGAGGATGACAAGGGTACTTGGGCCCTGAGCTCAGCACTTGATTTAGGAGGATGCAAAAGGCTGCACAGAGCTCAACTGGACAGACAGGCAGACTAGGAAATTTTTAGCTGCAGCTTAATGCATAAGATGAAGTGGCCAAGAGGCCTCAGAGGAAGTCATTACAGCAGTTATTAGGTACAATACGAGGAAGTACTGGTATGATAGTCATTTTAATAGTAGTATTACAGGTAAAAGCTTTTAAACAACATTGTTTTTTCTTCACAATGGCCTTTTATTTGACCATAAGCTCAATAAAAAAAAGGTTGCATTTTCATTTGATTTTTTTTTTGCTTGTTGTTTAATACTTTTCTTCCCTCCAAAATTTCTATTAAAACATGATGGGGAAATAAAACCAGATATTTGGTGGAGAAAATAATATCTATTTTTATATAGCAGCACAAAACAGAGCAGCAGAAGTACTGACACTGTCAGCCATTCACTTACAGGACCATAATTCTTAAAAAGACCATTAACAACTCAGTGGAAGAAACCTGAAAGCTAATAAAGACTATATACAGGTAACCTTATGCTTTTAAAATGCCATTTTGATACTGGACCAGCTCTTTCATAATGTTTTTCTTATTGGCAATAAAAAAGTGCCTTAACTTAGACTGATTTTGCACTTATCGTAGCCACATTCCAAAGACATTTGCAACTTATATTAAATTTTCCATTTAGTTTATGGCATTTCTGGGCTCTTTGTATTTTTTTTCACGTATTCTTTCTACATTTTAACTATGTTCTTTAGCATTTGAGTTCTCTGATCCTTTAATTATGCCAAAGAGAATCTCATTTCCATCCTTGGTGGGTTGGATTTTCACTGTTGTTACAGTGACATATCACCAGCTCTCTGTCAGGATGGGTCTGCCAAGACCTCTAATCAGTCCAGCATTGTGTGCATATGTGCATTTTGCTGACTTCATGTTAGAAATGTGCAAGCAGTGAACTCTTCACCATCCCATATGGTCTGAGAACAACATGAAATAGCCTCTTGAAGCCTGCAGATTTCCAGCAAGGCTTCAGCATAAGCTGTCACATGGGACAGCACCTCGTCTCCAAAGTCCATGTCACGACACAGCACCGTGAGCTGAAGGCACACGTACCTGTGGAGGGAGGTGCCACACTCTTGGGGCAGCTCTAGGGTGTGAAGCCAAGCACAGAAAGGGGTTTTCCAAAGGCCCAGGCTAGCACAGACACCCAGCTACACCAGCTGCACTCAGTCTTCAGAGGAGAAAATGAGGTGAGATGTTGCACGTGGTCCTACTGGCCAGAGTAATCTCCATACATGGGACTAAACTGCCTTCAACACTGCCTCAGCACCACTGTTGGAATCTTAGAGGATCAAATTAGAGCAATTATGGTTAAAAGCATAGCTAGGTTGTGGTTCATTCACAGCCAGGCCAAAGTCTTGTCTTACAGGTGTAATTAAGACCAAGTACAACTGACCCTGTCCAAATCCTCCTTCAGGGGAGCCTGCCAAAGCAATCACATCTTTACACAAGAAATTAACCACCTCTGGTTAATTAACCACCTCTGGGCTTTGGATTCCATTTCTTTCTCACTTGCAAAGCCATCTTCAGGTACACACACACACCCCCCCCAACACACACACACTGTTCTTTGGTCTCCACAACAGAGCACAGATGGGCCACCAGAGGGAGAAAAGGGTTTGAGGGTGTTGTTTTGTTGTTGTTGTGCTTTGTTTTGCTGCTGGTTGTGTTGTTGTTTGAGATATGGTATAAGCATCTGTATCTTTTTGAAACTGGATAAAAACTAATAAAGCTTTCATCATCCTGGACCATGTTTGTGTTTCAGGAACCATTCATACATCGATCAAAACAACATTTTATTTTGCACTCTTTGTGGGTGAAGAGAAAGTTGATTATATTACACAGTAATAAAGACCAAGGAGAATTAAATTGAAAGAAGATGCAGCCTTGGTAGATTCTGTAGTTGATGTACATGCACTATTGGAATGAAATTAAATTAAATAGGTATGAAAGAATTGTTTGGTGATTATGTATATATTTATTTATTTTCATATGCACTACTCCACTAGAAGCCATCTGGGCTGCATTATACCTTGACACAACAAAAATTGAATCCTGATGTGCTAAGATACTGCCATCCTTACTGAACATGTGTCAAGCACTTGCTCTCAGGCAGGCTATATGCTCCCAACATGTGTAGAACTATGCTATAGGTAAAGAACCCCAGCAAATCCAGTAGCTTTCTTGCTTTAGCATGCAATGAGGAGATGTTTGTTGCTTTTTGGGGTGGTTTTTTTGGGTAGGGGGTAGGAAGGAATGCAGGGAGGACCAAGGATTGAGCTTATTTCTCCTATGTGTTGGTTTCATAGATTCATAGATATTAGGGGTTGGAAGGGACCTAGAAGATCATCTAGTCCAACCCCCCTGCCTGAGTTTCCCTGCACTTGGTTTCAATATTTGGTTCAAGAACACTAGGTCTTATAATGATGAATTTGACATATTTTTTAATGAGCAAAGGTCAAATTCTACACTGCACTTTTGGATTTAAAAGTGGAAAATTAAACTGCAGGATGATGTTCCATGTTGAATAAAACCTACACCAAGCAAAGCTCTGATTTCTAGTTTCCTAAGCTTCCATCTCCAATTTTTTCTCAGGTTTCCAACACTTGGTTACACTCACTCTCTAATCTCATGTTTATTTCCTTCTATTCTGGATTTAGGTGATAAAAGGTTGATACACATGATTACCACACCTCAGGTGCAGTTGGCAAGTCTGAGGTGCAGCCATGAGGGAAGGAGAGAGGAAAAAGGTGGGGGAAATGGCACTGGTTTGGATGTGGTTTGTCAGGATCAACACTGGCTTTTAGCAGCTGTTTCTTAACACAACTTGCTTTGTTTTATTTTGGAAAAATAAAATAAAAGAACCTTTTCTCCCCACAAAGAACACACTGGAATTAAAGCCCTTTGTTCTCTTGAAAAACTAATCAAAGCTTGTGCAATGTGATGGTGGCTGTTAGCTGAGATGTACTTACCCATTGCCTTGCTCTTCCTGGCTTCTCACCTGACTTCTCAGTGCCACATCCAATCTTCCCTTGAACACCACTAGGGATGGGGACTCCAGCACCTCCCTGGGCAGCCCATTCCAGTGTCCAATGACCCTTTCCAGAAGGAATTGCTTCCTAATGTCCAACCTGAACCTCCCCTGGAGCAGCTTCAGGGCATGGCCTCACATTCTGTCACTGGATAGATCATTCTTGGATCTCTTCTTGCTGCTGGCAAGGTGTTCAAGGGTCCACGAGGATGATGAAAAATGAGCATGAAATGACACATCTCTCCTTACACCCACTGGCACTGCTACTTAGCATTGTCACTGGTGAGCTCATCTCACCCTCAGAAACCTCAGCACTCAGAAGTTGAACCCAGGCAAAGTTTATTCTGTGGTGGTTTTACATTCTTGTCCCATAATTATGTACAGGTTCTCATTTCACCTACTTCCAATGGACTATAATATTTTTATGGCTTTTCCATGTATATGCTGAAGTAGATATTTATTGAAAGCAAATGCCATAATATCAGGTGTAAGCCTACTTCTATTTTAAGTTTTAGATACCTTCCAGCCAAAAAGCTGTACCAACAAAAGCTCTGCTGCACTTAATCATTTACCTCTATCAGAGTTTAACTTAAATATTACATGCCTATTTTATATGCTGACACCCATATAAAAGAAACACAATCTAAAATTCCCCTAATATTCTGTTAAAAGTAGTTTTCCCCTAAATTAAAAATCCTCACAAAAACTCTGTACCTTACCAAAATGTGGTCAGTTTTCACATTTCCAAATTTTTGTTCCTTTCAACAGAAATTCACTCCTGTCTCCACTACCCTCAGCACAAACCTGTCACATCTGAAATAAAAAGATCTGAATCTGCCATACATCACATGCTTGGGTTCCTCCAACTGCAGAAGGTGTGTGAAATGCACCTATGGATTGAAATAAACTCATTTTTTCCACAGATGTGGGAGAATATTTTTAGTAAAGAATTTTTGCATTAGGGAGCATAGTTATCACTTGTGGTCTGAAAGCATTTAATAACTGGAATAAAAGAATCCATTTCTCAAACTGAATCAATATCATTCCATCATGAATGCCATCAAGATTATATATATTATACTGATAATCATAATTGTAATTCAGACAAGTTCTTGAAAGCCCAAACTGTTTTTTTTTTTCAGTCAACTTCATAACCCCCAGTTTCACTTCTCTGATTTGCAGAAGCCAGCAGGACATGACATTTTTCTTCCTATTCACCACAAAGCATAAAATAAATAAAATAAAAAAGAAATAAAAATATCACAAGCATATGAGCTCTAACATACTTCTTTTTCACTCTCAAGGGCCACATCATCTGAAAGAACAGTTCTCCTTTTTTTGATGCTATTTTTTCTTCACAGAGTTGGCCAACTTGTTGCTGCCTGTCACATCCAGCAATTCCCTTCAGTAACCCAGCCTTCCTCTGATACAGAGCTTGCTCCAGCAGAAAGCATTTTCCTTCCTTGCACCAGAATTGAGCAGGATGCTCAGCCATGGCACTTCACAAGGAGTTTGTCCTGGACTTTCTGGATGACCCATTGCAGAATCACAGGGCTGGAAGAAGATGAGATGATGATGATGATCTGGAGATCATCTCATCCAATGCCTCTGCTAAAGCAGGGTCACCCAGAGCAGGGTGCCCAGCATCATGTCCAGGTGGGTTTGAAAGTCTCCAGAGGAGACTCCACAGCCTCTCTGGGCAGCCTGGGCCAGGGTTATCTTCAAGAAAACCCAGTTTTCAGTGCAACTTCTAAATCCTAGCTCTGTGCACTAAGGATACCTGTGCTGAACAGCACAAAAGGTGACTGCAGAAGAAAGCAGATGCCTTCAGTTGCCTTCAGCCTGCTTTAGATTATTCCAGCATCTCAAGCCCTGTGGAAAGCATGGTGGCTTCCTGGGGACAGTGCAGCTCCTCAGAGATGTGGAACCTCAGAGATGTGGTACTGGGAGAAGACCAAAGCACACTAGATCTTAACAGCACCCTGCAGATAGCAACAGCAAGCCATGCATCTCACTTCTCAAATCCTCTGGAAAACAAAGTCAGTTTGAATTCACCTTTGCCCATCCATGCCTCAGAAGAAGCTCAGGAGAGCAGACCCACCAAAAACTTGGCATTTGTGAAGCCTGCCTGTTGTCAGAGAGACAACAAAGAAAATAAGTGTGTTCATATACCACCTCCAGCCAGCTGTGAAGTGCATGAAGTGAGAAGGGATGGCTCTGCAGTCCAACCATTAGAGCAGCAGTTAGGAGACCTGAGCTTTCATCAGCCCTACAAGAAATTCTTTGCTGATAAACCACAATCTTCCTTTGGCTTTTTTGATGGTTTTATCTTAAAATAAATACACAACTACAACGTCCACTGCTTGCAGTCAGCTGTAATTAATGACCAGTTCCCAGGAGAGCAAATTCATCCATGTTTATGAAGTGCTTACAGATGATTAGTTGCACAGCAAATTGCTGAAGTGTTGCAATTCTAAACACTCACCAGTGGAACTACTGACTTACACATGTTCAAAATGACTGTTTTAGGAGCATTAAGACCATAAAGTCAAGACATGTAAGTGAGAAATTAGGGATCCCTAGATGTTTGGTGCAGTGGCTTGCTCAGGTGCTAGTTCTTGCACACAGAGGTACAGTGCACACTTACACACACACTCTGAGTCTCACCTCTTCCCTTCTACAAAGGGAAAGCAGCACTGCAGGTTGGGCACAGCCAGCCATAAGGTCAGGAAGCATTGCTGTCATCTGCAAGATGACCTACCTGACTTAAAGCTCCTCCAGATGGACTTCTAAGGCAGAGTGAAAGACAACCTGATGCAACCTTTAACACTGAAGCTTCACAAATTAGGGAACCCTAGATTTCAGGGTAGTGGCTTGTTCAGGTGGTAGCTCTTGCATCTGCATCTAAAGTGCACATTTACACACACACACACACACACTCAGTCCCACCTATTTCATTGCATTAAAGGCAAGCACCAATGCTGTTCCTTGAACTCCACCTCAGTTCATCTCACCAAGTAGGGAGGGAAGCCCAAACCAGCTTTTTCTCCTGTCAGGTGCAGTGCCTTTTGAACAGCAAAGCATTAGCTGTGCTTTAGAAGTGAATGCCTTACTGCAGAGGAAATCTCCAGCACACATCCCCACAATCTGCATTCCCCTGCCACCACAACTTCTCTTTCCACATGTTGCAGCAGATGCTCAAGAATGAACTCATCTTGTTTGGTAGCTAGACTTGGCTGTCTTTAGGAGTTCCTTAACAGTGTCCCTTTTGTGCTCAAGATTTAGGGGTTTGTGTTACCAATTAATTCTAAAACAAGAGCTAGAAGCTGTGGGAGCTTTTTTCTAGTGCCCTAGAAGTCAGTTTCTGCTTGATCTTCCTTGTTCCTGCTCATGTTTCTGCCATGAAAATCAGTCTGCCCTGGCTCCACTAATCAATAATAAAGGACAACTTTTGGTGTTGGTCTTCCTCCCAAGACTTCTCAGTGGTCTATAAGGAATTGCATTTCTAATTGACCTTTCCATTCTTTGTTGCATTACTGCATAGAATCATACAGTCATGGTGGTTGGAAAGGACCTCTAGGATCATCCAGTCCAACCTTCATCCTAACACCTCTCTAGCCACCAGCCCACAGCCTCCAGTGCCACAGCTACTGGTTTTTAAACCCCTCCAGGGATGGAGACTCCACCCCCTCCCTGGGCAGCCTAGGCCAGGGCCTCCCCACTCTCTCCAGAAAGAATTGCTTCCTCATATCCAAACTAAACCTCTCCTGCTGCAACTTGAGGCCATTGCCCCTTGTTCTATCATTAGGGAATTGGGAGCAGAGCCCAGCCCCAGCCTGGCTGCACCCTCCTGTCAGGAGCTGTAGAGAGCAATGAAATCTTCTCAGTCTCCTCCAGAATAAATGACTAAACAATCCCAGGTCCCTCACTCCCTCTCCACAAGCCATGTTCTCCAGACCCCTCACCAGCTTCACTGCCCTTCTCTGGACCTGCTGCAGCCCCTCAATGTCCTTCTTGTGCTGTGGTGCCCAAACTGGACACAGCACTCAAGGTGAGGTCTGAGGTACAGGGGCACCATCCCTACCCTGCTCCTGCTGGCCACACCATTTCTGATCCAGGCCCTTCTTGTCCCCTGGGCACCCCCTGGCTCATGCCCAGCTGGGTGGCACCAGCACCCCCAGGGCCTTTTCTGCTGGGCACTGTCCAGCCACTGCTCCCCCAGCCTGCAGCTGCTGGGGGTTGTTGTGACCCAAGGGCAGGACCCAGCCCTTGGCTTTGCTAAACCTCATCCCATTGACCTCAGCCCATTGCTCCAGCCTGGCCAGATCCCTCTGCAGACCCTCCTGCCCTCCAGCAGATCAACATTCCCACTTAATTTTGTGTCATCTGCACAGGTCTTTGATAAAGATATTAAACAAGACTGGTCCCAAAACTGAGCCCTGAGGGACACCCTTGGGACTGGTCACCAACTGGATTTAAGTCCATTCATCACCACTCTGGGCTCAGCCATCCAGCCAGTTCCTAACCCAGCAAAGAGTCCACAACTTACTAAGAGTACTGTTCTTAACACTATCTGTTGCTTTGCCCTGACGATTTATAGCCTATTATGAGAGAGCTGGGAACCACTTTGCTTATGCTCCCCCTCTTTCTTCCTTGCTAGGATGCATCCCCATGCTCTGCAGGACACAACCTGCAGAATCAGTTCCATCACACACTTGGTAATTCAGTTCCTGCATTTCAGTTCTATCTCCTCTCATTATTTCAGTTCTACCTGCTCTCATTTGTGAGATGGGGAAAGTCAAGGGTGGGAGTTATTTAGATACTCCTCTTTTTCCCAGAGCTGTTCAGATTTCTCTAACTCGTGCAGTTATTGATGAGAGCTTCCATTCATGGAGATGTGTCACTGCTGGGGGCCTCCTGTCATAATCCAATCCAGTTACTCACTCTACTGATGTTTTCATTACATGTACCTCTGTTGAATTTTCTGTCCTCTCCTGGACAATTGTTTCCTTCCTGGAACAGCTGATCAAGATCTCTTCTTAGATGCTCACTTTGTAAAATATGAACATCCATCAGGTTTGCCCTTGAAGTGTATGATCAGTCTTCCTGAGAAAGTTTCTCACTGAACCACTATTAAACAATCAATATTTCTAGTTGGATATAAGAAATTAAGATTGTCTCTTCCCTCTTGGTCACAAATCACCACGTTGTTTCTTCTGTCTCTGCTCTTCCCAGGCCTCTTCAAATGGACTTTTTCCTTGTGGCAGGCCTGAACAAAGCTTTCAGCAATGGGCTGTCCAGTAAGTCATTGCTTTGAATGCTGCCAGTATCTCCAGACTGGTTTCCTCCTCTCCCAAGCCTTCCAGCTCAAGAAACAGAGATCACCTGAATCCTTTGGCAGAAATGAAACTGAGCATATCCCCTGCAGGTAACTGCAGTAACTCACTAGGCATCTGTGCTCTTCATAAAATGTAGCATCCTCCTTCCACAGAAGGGAAGCCAATGCCCTTGGGTTGCCATTTCACTGGAGCAAGCCCTCCAAGCTGCAGAGATTTACAGCTCTGACATCCAGTGTTTCTTGCAGTTCCTCACGTTCGTGTGCTAAAAGGGCGCTCATTGATTTAACAAAGCCAAGGTCTAAGAGAGATCTATAAACACAACTATTTCACCCTGATGCATTATTGCCCTGATGCCCAAGAATGAACTTCAGCTCCTTCACAGATAAATTGCTTCCTCGCTGGTTAACACTAACTTCCATTAGCAAGAGTGGTGGCAGACATCCTTGGGAAGGTGATCCATGATAAAACACAGCTTCAGCTCTTCTTTTGATTTTGCTTTGATTTCTTTGCTCAACCACATCCTCCTTTTCCTATCCCTCTACACTCAGAAGAATCAATAAGTTAACCTTTATCACTAGTTTAAAAATGATCACTGAGTCTTACTCAACATCTGTTGAATTCAGCAATATGCATCAGCCTTGGGGGGGGGCTCAAGATTTGCTTTCACTTGCCCAGCCTAATTGCTCTCAAAAATGCTTAACTCTGAAACAGTTATAAAGGGAACATTTCTCCCCAAAATGTGTGTCAGCTAGTGACATTATTAACCACCGAGTTGCCAGCACAGCAGGCAGTGCCACTCTTGGAACAAAGCATTCCCATGAAAGCATTACTTGTGCTTTCACTGTCATCTTATTACAACTCCTCTGGTCATGTTGCAACCTTCACCTTGCTCCTGTGGGCAGCTCCTCAGACACTGATGTGTATAAAGTCAGCACTTGGGAGCTCAAAGCAGCAGCATTTCCAGCCCTTACCTTCCAGTCTCTTGGCTGAGCTACACACAAACACCAACTTGGGGAAACAGACAACCCCCTGACTGAGGGAAAACAGTTTTCCCTCCAAATTCACATGGTAAAGCAGTTTCACAATGTCACATTAAAGTCATGCACAGTTTTGTGCCTGAGAGTCTTTAAAATCAAAGATGATTGCCAGATCATGGATTTAATTGCTTTCCATTAGCTCAGCTCTGAGATAACCTTGTTTTACATAATGGCAACAGAGGCACACGAGATTTCATTATTTGAAATATTCCCTTCTCTGGGAACTTACTTTTAGTACAGGTCTGAAAGTTCTTAATATCTGAAATCTACACTTACCAGGCAAACACACATTATACAAGGGTTGTCTGTGATGAATGGTATCTGCAGAATTTCCCCTTCGTTTTCACATTTTGCAATGGATCCTGAAATAGAAGTCAGAATTTTAAAATACTGGCATATTTCAATTCCCCCAGATGATTTTAGAAACTGTACTCACTGCACTCACATTTAACCCCTACTCCATTCCTAGTCTTTGATTTCAAACCTTGCCTTAATTTGCCCATTTTAAGCAGGCATGGATGTTCAGCCTTTCAGTACCATTCCAGAGGGAACTTGGAAACGACTGGCCACACAAACCTAGATGTTCTTTGTGCCCCAGTTGCAGCAAAGAAGCAGGATTTTCTCTTGTCAGATATGTGTGGAGAATAACGAGTACTCCATGCTACTTACAGAAGCAGGATACTTTTATGACAGCTCCAGAGCTCACAGAAATCAGCAGAAAGCTTGTCTGTTACACTCCAGGTCTTGGACCAGGAGCAGAGTTTGAGCCCTAAACCAACCATCCCTTTAATGCGTGACAGCCAGTTGGCAAATGAGTCAAAATTAGCAGGCTGCCTGTCAAACAGAATCAAATTAGAAACCCTTTTAATGGCCGGCCCTCGCGCTGATTAGCTGGTATTGTGTCACGTTGGAATCACTTCTCACAACCTAATGGCTCCTCGCTTGCACTAGAAATTGATTTCAGCGTCGCCTTCCACGCCCCAGAGAGCAGGAAAACACAACAAGCAGGCAAAAAAAAGACCACAAAAACAAGGTGGGGGGAGGGTTTGTGAGTAAAAAAAGGCTGAGAGGAGGTGGCCAGTGTGGTCACCTGCCCCAGAGCACGCAGTTACACCTCCAGCTGTCCCCCCCTCCCGCGCAACACCGGGCACCCCCGTGCCCGACAGCGGCTCCCGGCAACAGGTGGCCACCGCGCAGCCGTCCCGCCCCATCCCTCACTCCCGCCCCCCCGGGTCCCCTTACCTGTGAGCAGGGAGGAGGCCAGAACCCCGCGGAGGCAAAGGCAGCCCAGGAGAACCGCGGCAGCAGCAGGGACGAGGCGCGGAGCCGCCGCCAGGCAGACCCCGCCGAGCCGGGGCATGGTCCCGGGGGTGCCGCTGCCTGCGGGCTGAGGGGCAGCGGGCGGGACGCGCCGTCGGGTGGCGGAGCCCGGCGTCCCCCGGCAAGCCCGCCCCGGGACCGACCCCGGCGCCAGGCAGCAGCGGGGTGGAAGGCGGGGGGGAGTGGGGAGCGGGACGGGAGACAGTTGCCCGCCGGGGAGTCCCACCCCGCGGCGGCACCGGGGGAGGGGACTGTGGGTGCGGGGAAAGCAGCTGTCAGAGCCTGCCCCTCGGTCCCGCACCCCTTCTTTCCATCACCCCCCTCCCTCCTGCATCTACCTTCACATTGGACGAGGCCTCTACTACGGCTCCTACCTCTACAAAGAAACCTGAAACACAGGCATC
>JAOEGS010010458.1:0-14212 GCA_025447755.1 Corythornis vintsioides
ATAAATAATAATTCCAACAAACAGTCAAAAAAAAAAACCTGAAAAACATTAATTATAAGCTTGTGGTTTTGTTAGACAGGAGAAATGCAATTACGCAAGCATGCAGAGACACAGGCTCAATTCTGGCAAATAGGTATGGAGAAAAACTGGTATGTGCACACAGCAAGAAATGCACTGGTTTGTCTACAGTAATACTCATAAAGCATGGAAAGCTTTCCTAGCTCACTGGTATGTACCTTGGTGCTGACCCAGAACTACAGAAACTTCTTTTAGTTCTGAAAACAACCTCCCAACAACAACTTAGATTTAACTGTACACATCTCGTTCTGGCATTTGCTGTGTTTCAGTTGTTCTACCTGAAGTTTTTAACTTGAGGAAACAAAACCAACTATTCAAAAGTATTAAAAAAAATAAAAATAAAAAAGCAAGCTATGTCCCGACAACAACAACAACAACAAAAAATCCAGGTACATCACACCAAATTAGATGAGCAATTTTCTCTTTACCATCAAGTGTATTTTCATGACACAAACAACTGTTCAGCTCCTCCCATTAGCAGTGCTTTGCTCCACCTGGAACCAGACAAAGGGCAAAACAACTGGACAGATGCCACTGTGCCATATTCCCCCCTGTGCTGTATTCCCTTCTCTCACATCTCCAGCACAGCCAAACCACCCATGTGCAGGGCACACCAGGCTTTGATAAAGCTTCAAGGGAGCCAAGTTAGCACTTGCTTGCCCCACACATCTCCTGTTTACTGTTACTCACTTTCACGAGTTCTCAGACTCATCAACCAAATGGAAATGAGGTCAGGGAATAATGGCTTTGCTTTGAAGCTCTGGAGATCAAAGCCACATACCTGGATTTGTGCTACTATCCTGCTACAGCCTTTCCTGTTTCTCCGGAGCCAACAGCTAATGGCTTCCTCTCTGGAATATTTTTGACTACATGCTCAGAACACAAGGTATTGGTGGTTCATCTTCAAAACCTCACTCATGATAAGAGCCTTCTCCTCTCACAGCAGTCCCAAAAGGAGGATTCGCAGCATAACCACAACTTGTGCTCATCTGTTGCACGGGGTTTGTGTGGCAAGGTATTGGTAGTGTGGGTGGGGGGGCTTACAAGGGTGGCTTCCACGAGAAGGTGCCAGACGCTTCCCCCATGTCCAGTGGAGCCAATACCTGCTGGTTATGACATGGACCAACAACTGCCCAAGGCCAAGCCCAGCAGTAACAGTAATAGCACCTCTGAGATAAGTTATTTAAGAAGGGGGAGAAAAAACAATGGTACAACTTCATCTGGACAGGTTGCTGCTCTTGTAACAGGAACACAGAGCTAGAAAGGCTGGGGCGGGCCAGAAAACAGCCAAGGATATATGATGGAGAAGGCAATGGGACAGGGAAGCACACAGGAATGTTGCAGGTGCAAGAGAAGTGCTGTGTAATTTTATTTGGAAAACCATGTGATTGTTTCAGCTAGTATCTTTAACATTAGGAGAAATAAATAACACTTGGGAGAGGTTAAAAATATTTAAGAATGTAATGCCTGTGCAACCTGGAGGTGGTTAGGGGGGAGTTCAGGGGAGTATGGAAGGGAAGAGGTGGGGCGTTAGCTAGCCTGCAGCAAAGCAGCATCAGACTGTGCATTTTACCCATTAGGAGGTAACAGCCAACATCTGAGGTCCTTGTCTTGCAGTCTGGAATAACAGAAAATTCCATAAGGGATAAAGCAAGAGTTATGTAGATAGCTCTGACCTTTGGGCCAGCCCAGGGCAGCCCCTGGGCAGGTTCACAACCAGCCCCCCAGTTGCCCCAGTGCCAGGATGAAGCCAGCCAAGGCAATGCAGCCCACTTGGCCATGTGATGAAAGGGCTCCGAGTAACCACAGCACCCTACCTCTGCACTGAGCTTGCAGGAGAATGGTTAAACTGAAGGCACCCAAGAACTTTTTCAGGCACATGCAAACAGGCAGCTTTTCTAAAGTGTGGCACAAGGTCTAATCTCTGCAGGACAATTCCCCTGACAAACCTGAGCTCCACCTCCAAAGCAAAAAAGGTACCAGGACACATAAAAGAACAGATGCAGAAATGGTTTAACAAAAACAAAACATTGCTGGTGTTTTTTTCCTGAACACACTTAACAACAAGCCGAAGTTTGCTGAAATTTGCAAGAAAAGCTAAGCAATGACAAGCAGCTAACTGACCTTTAGAATGGGAAGGGAAAGGGAAGAGCCATGGCTGCAAACTGCTCCTGACTCTTCCCCTGCCTCCCAGAAGCTGTGTTTTCTCAGTCCAATCATAATTATGGGAAACAAGAATGAACTTCAAATGGCAATTACTCTTCTAGACACCACCTTTCACAATGTGTTCTTATCTCAGGTACGCATGTACTGCCCCTCCACCAGCAGTTACCATGGTGGAGAACATTACCACAGCTTGCATGTCAAAGCTGGCAGGCAGGATGGGTTACAGGAGATGTTTACAGAAAAAGTCAACGGTGCATTTGCAAAAAGCCTTTGGAAGTGTGCAGTGACTAGACTGATCTCCCCAGACCTGCACTCTCATACTCTTACACACCTTTGCTATTTATCCATGCACTGACAGCAGACTTTTCTCTCACACCTTCTTCCCCCGTCTTAACACACAACAGGGCAGGGGGTACAGGGGGAAGTGATGCTCCCAGCAATGTGACTTATCACTCAATAGGCTGCATCCTCTGACAAAAGCACCTTCCTGATGGGTTCCTAACTCCAGATATAATTTCCAGAGTGGCAAGAGGCACCTTGAGGACAGAGCAGAAGGTGCGTGAGTGAGAAACTATAAGTTGTGACAGCCAGAACACTCTGGTCAGATAACCACGAAAGTAACCATTTCCTAACAATTACCATTTGAACCAGACCAGCAACATCTGTGCTGATCTAAAACCTTACTTCAAACTTTGGCATCAACATGGTATTCCCAGGTCACTTAAGACTGATGCCCAAAACTTAAAAAAAAACATAAAAAAGGCAAGCACATGATCCCAGGCATAGCACCAGGACCAGCCCTCACCACACCTGTGAGCCGGGCAAACGAGCTATACAAACAGGAAGTGTATTCCACTTACGATATAAGCAGCAGTATGAGAGTCATCCCCTAATGGCATTGCACACATTCGTAGTAACTACTAAAAACTATTGCCTCTGCTGCTGCTGGAGGATGTAGAAAACCACTAAAATTGAGTGTCACAAGAGGAAACAGGTAGGTATCTACTAGCACTGGTCTGCACCACAACAGTCCTCACCTTCCTTTAGAGGGCTCAGAGGTGTGAGTTCTAAACATTTGTTACATCCCACATCACAGACACATCACATTGCCTGAAACAATGCTCCCACTCATCCTACATGCCTGTAACCAATGGGCAGCAGCTTGCCAGAAACTCTTCCCAAGTTAAAAATTAAAAGCTTCAAGGAAAAACAGAACACGTCAGTCAATTGCAGCACACAGCCCATAGGGCCTGTTTCACAGGCAGTTTGGGCACGGCTGTGAGTGTGGGATAGTCATGCTCAGTACCAGCTGAAACACAAGTGATGGACACTATGCTCTGAAGTCTTTGAAGTCTGTTTTCAAATTCAAAGCACCTTCTAAGCAGAGCTGGATTGACTTTCCCGGTGTTTTACATCTGGGAAAGCAGGCGCTGTCGTGGTTGACTTCTTCACCCGTGGCCACATGAATGAGTGATGCCCACAGCAGGGTTATGATGGGAGTTTCCCATCTCCAGCCCTGTGCTACAGCCAACTCAGTTTTTCACCCCTCCCATATACATTTTCAAAGCACACTGAAATCACATCCCCACCTGGACAGGCACGTTCCAGCGTGCCCAGCAGCAACCAGGGACAGCTATGGGAATGCTGACAGCCCTGCTGGACACTTCTCCAGCCAAGACATGCCGCAGATTGAGTCCAAAATGCACTGCAAAACAGACCTCAGATGTGGTGGTGTGGCACCCCCCGAGGCCTCCCCACCCAGGTCCTCTCCCCTGGCAGAGCCCACCCGGAACCATCTCTCACCTTCCCCGGTGGGCACCCAGCTGCTACACCTCCTCCCGCTGCTGGAAGCTGATGCTGGCGTAGGCGCTCATATCCTCGCTGGTGTGGCCGCTCCCGCGAGGTTGTCCCAGGGGCTTGGCCAGTGGTGGTGGCTGCTGCTGCTTCCCGACAGCCTCAGTGGGTGGGTGGAAATGGCTGTGGCAGCGGTGGCTTAAGTCCTTCACCAGGTCCAGGTCAATATAGTTGAGACCGTTCTCCAGGGCAGGCGTGGCCCCCTGCTGCTCCCGGTGGCGCACCTCCCCCGCAGCTGGCCGCAGCCAGACATTCTCAAAGGAAGCCGAGCTGTGCCGCTTCACTGCCTCCTCAGAGCCCCCAGTTCCGCTGCACGGCAAGGCCGTCCCAGGACCCCCGCCACCAGCCGGAGTTCCACGGGTGGAGCTTGGCATGGACGAGAAGGTCTCAGAGCTGTGCCGACGGCGGCCACCCTGGGGGTCGGCCCGCACCACCTTGGCGCTCTGGTTGCGGCTGGGGCTGAGGCTGACACGGGTGAAGGCACTGCCCGGGCCGGGGTCCCCCAGCAGGGCGGAGGAGCGCGGCAGCGCAGACAACAGCTCGGCCGAAGGCCGTGGGAGCTCCGGGGAAGCCGCCCCTACTGCTGTCGCTGCCACCGGCGGGGGCTTCGTGGCATAGCCGAGCAGAAGGGCAGGCGAGCAGGGGGAAGTGCCACCAGCACAGTCCCGGCAGGGGCTGCCACCGGCAGCCACCCCCAGCTGCATCGCCACGTAGTCCCGGGCAGTGGGGACCGCGCATCGACCGGGCCGGGCCGCGGCAACTGCAGTGCAAGGGGCCCGCAGCGGGCCCAGCTCCATGTTCACGTAGTCCTCGACAGGCTGACCTCCCAGCGCCAGCACGGACATAGGGAAAGCTGGCTTCTCACCAGCCACAAACTCAATGTTGACGTATTCGCCAGGGCTCTTGGGCTCTGGGGGCTGAAGGAGGAGGGGCTGTTCCCGGGCACGGGGCAGGGTACTGGCCTTGGGGCTGCCCAGCGAGAGGCGTGTTGGCCGCACCAAGCGGCCCTTGGTCTGCACAGCCGTGTCTATTCTGCGCAGGGGCTGCACTTGCGGCGGGACACCCTCGGTGCTACCACTGGGGCCGCCCCCCAGGCTGTCACTACTGGTAGAAGAGGATGAGTCCTCGGCGGCATAAAGGAGGTGGCTGGAGCCAAGTGCTGTGCGGCGCTGGGGGCTGCCATCCTCCCCTGCCAGCCCCCCACCGCCCCGCCGGTGTATGTGCTTGAAGGAGCGAGGCAGTGAAAAGTAGCAGTAGATGGGTTTGTGGTGGGCTGCAGCAGCCTCTTCGACACTCGGCTGCCCCACACCCCCAAAGTAGCAGTCAGGTGGGGTGCTGGTGGTGGAGCCACTGGCTGGGGACATGTTGATGTAGTCGCCACCACCGCAGGGGAGCTTCCCTTCATTGCTTTCCACAGATAGCTTCAGGTGATGGCCAGCGCCATTTGTCCAGATCTTGCCATAGCCTGTACAGCCGCCATCAGGTGAGTAGCTGCCACTGGGAGACATCATCATGTAGCCATTGGAGTCAACTGTGGCTGGAGGGTGGCGGCCTCCCCTGCCAGGGTTAATGATCTGCTGTGGGGCCGACACACTCTTAGGACTCATAGGCACGTAGTCACCACCCTTGGGGGGGCCCCCGCCACTGGGCACTGGTGCTACGCCAGGTGACATGGGCATATAGCCATCATCTGTGTGAGGGGCAGAGTTGGTCCGATGATGGCTACTGTCCAGGTGGTGCATCTCCAGACACTCCTCTGGGTAGGAGTGAGTGGGCACAAAGGCCGAGTGCCGGTAGGAGGGCAGCCGGTTGCTGCCGCAAGGGTAAGAAGGCAGCATCTCTGTGTACTCCTCAATGGAGGCCACCGAAGACTGCGAGGGTGTCTTCTGGTGGGAGATGGTGGGTGAAGTGCCTGCAGAGTGAGTTCGCTTCCTGAATGCCTTCTCCAAGTCACCAGCCTCCTCACTACCACCCCGAGGACAGCACGACATAGTAGGGTAGCGAGGTTGCTGCTGTGGATGACAGGCACGCAGGACAGAGTGGCCATTGGGAGCTGCCAGGCTGCAGCAAGAGGAGGTGGCCTTCCCCCCCATGCAGATGTAGTTGAGCTCTTCATCACCCCGAGCTGGTGGGGTGTGCCCCAATGAATCAGGGGTCACGCTGCGAAAAGAGCTGCGAAAGTCACATGGGCTAGAACCATACTCATCAGAGGAAATAAACCCACCATCACTAGGGGAGCCAGAAACTGAAGCACTAGACCTTCGTGGGAACAGGCAGTCTGAGGTGGAGCCATGGCCACTGGTGCTGCTGGATGACAGACTGACTGGACTGGTGGCTGAAGGTGAGCAGCGCGAGGAAGGCATCGGGATGGACCGGCTGTGGTTGAGCGGTGGATGGAGCCTGGAGTTGCCACGGTGTCTGTGCGAATGCGTCCGGTTGGCACTGGGACTAACTGGACTACCATCCACAGAGGCAGGCCTCGACATCGTGCCTTCCCCATCACTCGATGCTCGAACCCGGAACGAGCTGGGTTTGCCACCTGTACCTCCAACCCCGCCACCAGCAGGAGAGGTGGCTGTGACGCTCTCAGTCCTGGAACGACGACTGAGCCCGACTTGGCTGGGTGGAGGATTGTTGACGTGGTGCCTGCTGCGAAGGGGTACAGAGATGGGGTTGGAACAGTTTGAGGAGGACTGGCTCTTGCTGCGGGGCCGGAATTCCTCGCTCATGGCTCGCATTGCCTCCAGGATGGTTTCATGCATGTTCTGTGCCACCACTGAGTCATCCACTTGCATCCAGAACTCACCGGGCCCAGTGACAGCTGAGCGCCCCACCTCAATGAAGAAAAAGTTCTCAGAGTGGCCACATCGGCGGATATTGAGCAGCTGCAGCACCACAGCAGCAGCATCTGAATTCAGTTTCACAAAGCTGATGGTCTTGTTAGTCAGGCACAGGCGGTAGATGCCAATCAGGTTCTTTGTCTGGCCTAGGCCCTTAGGCTTTAGAATTACTTGCCAAACTTCTTTAAAAGCTGGGCCAGGGGCTACCTCACCATAGCTGTCCTCACCTACTTCCCCCAGTCCAGCACTGCTGCCTCCGAAAGTGACATCACTGTGGTGGTGATGGTGGTGGAGGTGGTGGTGGCCCTTGGCCCTATTGTGCAACTGCAACAGCGCTTGATACCAGCTCTCCTGCTCAGGCTCGCTATCGGCTGCAATGGCAAAGTGTTCATCCTTGGTGTAGAGGGCCACCAGGTGCTTGTTCTTGGAGTCAGCCCGTTTGTTGATGTTGAAGCAGCTTTCTAGAGGGATGGAGCGCTTGGGGGCCCCTGACTTGTGTCTCCATTTCTTCTCATTCTCGTAATACTCCAGCCGGGCAGGTCCGGACTCGCTGGCTGCCCTCAGCACGAAGAAGCGTTTATGCATGCTCTTGGGTTTGCGCAAGTAACCCACCTTTCTGACATCAGAGAAGAAGCCCTCGTTATTATCCGTGGGGCTGGCCATGATGGGAGGTGGTGGGGCCGTTACTGCAGCGAGCAGTTTGCGAGATCCCAGTGTAGCCAAGGCAGCCAGAAAAGACAACCAACTAAAATAAAATTCATGAAACAACAATTAAAAAATAAAAAAAAATAAAAAAAAAAAAAAAAGGCTCTAGGCAAATCAAAATAGCCGAGGACGGGGAAGAGGGAGGGCCAGAAGCTGGGTGAAAGCAGCTGTTCAGGGGCAGCTTCAAGCACCAAATCAGAGTTTGCGTTGCTGTTTATGCCCAAATCGCCCGTAGATGGGGAAGCGCGTCATTAAAAAGTCCAGTCCTGATCAGTCCAGACCGAAGTCTCATACAGAAAGCAGCCGCCGTGAAAGAAAATCGCATCTTCCCTCCTGCCCCGCGGGGCCGGGCTCCGCCGGTATCGGGAGCGGGTCGAGGGGGCCTTTCCTCGGCTCCCCGCGCCACTTTCCCGTCCCGAGCTTGCCTCCTCGAGTAGCGATTTCTGCTGCAGATTAAATATCCTCTTGGGGGCAGAGACTGTTTTGCAAAGTCCAGGGTTTGCGCCCCAAAACACACGCTTCTTTCCCCCCAACCGCTCTCCTCAAAAAAGAAAAAAAAATGAAACACCCCAAAAAGCCGCCTGCAATACAACCCGCCCCCCACCTCCCCAAATATCAGCGCCGGGGCTGCTGCTGCTTCTGCCGCTCGGCCGTGCGGAGACTGGCGACCCCATTCAGTCCCATCTCGTTAGGCGGAGAAAGTGCCGTCTCCAGGCACGGCGCAGCCCAGCAGCGGCGGCGGGGAGGCGAGGGGAGGTCAGAGAAGCGTAGGGGAGGGGAGCGGCAGCAGCCCGGGGGCCGAAGGAACATCTCATCCTCCTCCTCTTCATTCTAGGACTCAGCGCCTCAGCGGCCGGTGGCTTGGCCCCCTCCCGTGCACCAGCCCGGCAGGCCAGCGGCGTCTCCCTCTCCGCCGCCTTCTTCGTGGAGTTTTCCGACTCCCCGCACAGAAACAGAGGGCGGCGGGGGCCGCGCTCGCCACTTCAGTCCTCTCTGCTCGCCGCTGCCGCTCCGGTTCACTCCGAGGAGAACGACACGTGATGGCTCCAAAGCGTGGACCATCCCCGGAGCCGCCGCTGCCGCTGCTACTGCTACTACTGCTGTCGTCGCCGTCGCCGTCGCCGTCGCCGTCGCCGCCGCCGCCGCCGCCGCCACCGCCGCCGCCGCCGGACTCCCGGCCAGCTCAGCGCTGCGGACCCGCCGCTCCCTCCTTGCCTCAGCGCGGCCGCGGGGGCCGCCACCGCCGGCCCCGGCTCCGCCCACCAGGGGCGCGCCCCCATTGGTGCCACCGCCTGCCAGTCATGGTGGTTGGGGGGCGGTGCCCGGCCGGGCTCAGGCGCGGCGCGGCCGAGGCAGCGCAGACGCCATTGAGCGGCGCGTTGTTTGTCGCTGCCGCTGCGGCGGTCACGCCGTGGCCCGGCCTGGCCATGCCACCTCCATCCGCAGCCCTCCCTGACGCCAGGACTAGCGCGTAGCCGCCGCCGCCACCATTAACCTCCACCCTGCTGCCGGAGGCGATATGGCTTCCCCCCGCCCAGGGGTTCTAGCCGTGCCCGACCGGGGCTTGTTCGGCCCCTCCAGAACTGCTTCCGGCTGAGACGTGGCCCGAGGCGGCGTGTACCGCTTCCCGGGCTCGGAGCGGGGACTAAGTGCGGCCTCCACGAGGGGGAAGTGTCCCCGGGTGTTTTTTTCCCTCATGGTGTGAAGCGGTTAATCGTGTTGCCCTGAATCACGCTGAATTAAGCCGACTGACTGCGATCTGCCGTGTACCGGGTGCCAAGGAGGAGCGGGCGCGCAGCCCACCCCCGCTCCTGCAGCACAAGGACAAGCGCGGCGAACATAAATTGCTCAATGCCGCCATCTCCAGGACAGCTCACAATGGTCCCAATTCAGCTCTTCCCGCATTCCGGAGACAGGGACCTTCTGCGGCTTTTGTCTCATGGGGATACCGAACAAATATCTTCCGTTTTTTTTTTATTCTCCATGCGTTATGTTTTATTCACCTGGGCTGCGCATCCATTGCTCATGTTCTCGTTCAGTTGGGGTTTAGTATCTGCACGGGTGGAGAGCCCCCAGCCTCTGTCAGCAGCCTGCTCCAGCATCCAGCCACCCTCACACCAGGAAAGGGTTGGGTTGGGTTTTTTTACCCATAAAGAGAACTTCCCGTATTTCATTTTGTGCCCCTGCCTTTTGTCCTAACAGTAGACACTGCAGAGAAGAACCCAGCTCTCCATCCCATCGGCATGATTATTTTCCAGCCCTCATCCCAAGTTGATGTGATTGGATGTTTTATTTGTGGAAGCTCGCTTGTAGTATTTACTGTTCTACGTTAAGGATGAAACTTGTGTAACTCCTTCAAAGATAACATGATTGATTCTAGTTAAACTACTACTTAAGTAAACAAGTTAATTTCTCTGTTCAGGGAAGGGTGGTAATAGAAATGTAAAACAACATATCTTGCAACCCGACTTGTGCTTCTTTGAGGCAAGGCCAGGCAGCACATGGAACGGCTGAAGGGAATCTCCTAACACACTGCCTTATGAGCAGCCAGCACGCTAAGCTGTGAGCAGCTGTACTCTGCTTACCACAACAACTAGAAAAGTCTAGGTCACCGTTTCCACACCCTGTTCACTAGGACTGTTTCCATACTGCATTCTCCAGTCCAAGGAGAAGACAGTTGAAATTGTATCACCGTTTAGACAAAGCATGTACGTTTATAATATGAAATATTTGTTATGTTCTAGTGATCAATTAACCAGCCTTCATCTAACAATCCACACTTAATTCATACAGATCCTGTATTTTTCTAACTCCCTATGTACCTTTGTATGTCTCTCTTTAAAGAAGCCAGGCAAGGTAAAGCATTGTTCCTATGCTTTCCAGCAGGGAATATGGGATCCTACTGAAGTGTCACTAAACTAACAGGGAGCCGAGCAATGGTTTTAGGTAATTTCCAGACTACACCAATCAGCCTTCAGCTCTGTAGCTATTATCTTAGATTTCCATCTTGTAATATGTTCTGTTGCTTCAATTTTTTTTTTTTTTTTTTTTTCCTTTATTACTGTCTCCACCATAGGCAAAATTGCCTGGAGCGTGACTTTCAAAAGGAATCTTTTGTCCAGTTTATCATATTTTTTTGTCTGTGCAATGGCTTAAAGCAATGGTCTCAAGCAGGTTTTGACTGAGGAGGTGAGTTTCCTAAGTCTATGAGGTTTGGTTTTGTTGGCTTTTTTTCATTTGCCACTGTGGCAAAGTCCACAGAAGTACAAAAACAAAAGGTTCGCCCACAGATACTTGGCGATAGAAGCAAGTCTTGGTCTTTCTCTGAGTCAGCTTTATTTCATCTTTTAGGTGTCACAGCCTTTAACTAGGAATGACAGACAGAGCAGATGGTAACTGCAGGCTACAGCCCACAGAGGCATTTAGCAATCACAGAAACAAAGCAGACAAGGTGCTGATCCCTGCAGGATCATCCACTGGGTGAGCCTTCCAAGTCAAGAACCCACTACCTCTCGGGGTGAGGAGCAAAGGGAGCCAGGCTGTGCTGACCCACCTGCTGCCACCACGTGCCACTGCGGCCAGTTAGCTGTGCTCTGGGGTCTTCGTGACCAGACCCCACGTGGGAAGAGTGTGGCACAAAGCCAGAGATCCTTCCTTCAGCAGTATGGACACTGCCGGCGACTGTCTGCCTGCTGCTCACCTTCGTGCTGCAGGCTGGTCTCGGGGCTGAGCATTTCCAGGCAAGATGTGCTGCTGGTGTGTGACTGTTGCTGATTTGCAGGACAGGGAACTGAAAACAGGATAACAAAACAAAGGAGCAAGCAATGGCTTATAGGGAAAAGGGAGCATTACTACATTTTTCAGTTTAGCAGTGGAGCTTATCTAAAGACCTGACTTATGTCCAGTGATACCAGACAAAATTTAGTGATCTTTTATCAATCTGGGAAGGCATGGACCCATTTCACAGGCTCCAGCTGTGATTCAAGGTTCCTTGAGCTTTCACTTGTGTGATAGGATCAAGCATAATCATGGTCTGCTGATCATGAATAGAACAGAATTTCTTAGTCTCTGCTCTTTCAAAGAATTACTAAACGTTTAAGGAGTTATAGAAAAGCTTCACAACACTATGTGATGCTGGGCAATCAAACATCAAGAGTAAAAGCATCCAGGAAAAAAACATTGTGGCTTTACATATTTAACAGGCTCAAAGTTAATTAAGGCTACTTTTGAAGAAGGATTTGATGCTGTAAGAGGTAGCTCTATGAAAACATCACCTCAATATTCTTACTGTCAAAAAGCAAATTGAACATTAGAAAATGCCATGTGAAGTAGCAACAACAAAACAGAGAATTACTCTTTTTTTCAGGTTTATAATCTATTGTGTATACCTTGTCCTTGCCTATTCCAATTTTGTTGTTGTTGTTATTGCTTCACCTTCTCCTTATGATCTATTAACCTTCACTTCCTAGCCAGTAAGAAGCAAAATAAAGCCAGCCCCACTGCTTCATGATTTGCAAATAGTTAATTACAGGATGATTCTGCATGTGTCATTGTCTTTTGAGACCTCGCTGGTGATACTGCACCATTACTTTGCAGAGAACAACTTTCACAAATTACAATCCATTAAATCCCCATTACCATTTTTTTTTTCTATGTGAGACAGCAGAGTCCAACATCCAGAAGGTTTTGCCAGACTGAAGAAGTGTTGAGGTGTTGATGGAGCCAGACTTTTCTCAATGTCATCCAATGACAGGACAAGAGGCAATGGGTGCAAGTTGGAGCACAAGAGGTTTAGGGTCAACACAAGGAAAAACTTTTTCACAGTAAGGTTGATAGAGCTCTGAACGGGCTGCCCAGGGAGGTTGTGGAATCTCCTTCTCTGGAGACACTCAAGACCCGCCTGGATCTCTTCCTGGGTGACTTGGTGTAGGTAATCCTGCTCAGGCAGGGGGGGTTGGACTAGATGATCTTCTAGGTCCCTTCCAACTCCTAACATCTGTGAATCTGTGAGGTTTCAAAGCAGAAGCTCAACAAGACATATCTTGGTAATCCTCTAGACAACTTGGCATAGCATAAAGGGGTAGCACTAAGGCCAGACTCTGACTAGTCTCCAGAGCTGGAGCATAACAAACAAAACAGTGCAGGTGAGGATATTGTAAACAGTGAGAATAAGTCTAACATTATTCAAACAGGAACATTTAAGAACCTGCCAAATACCCTTTTAAGTTACTACAGCAAGGATTCCACTGACATAAAAAGAGCTATAGTGTCAGAAAGAGTGCCGCCGGATGAACAACTCACCTCAGTATGAGTACATCATTCTCCTAAACAGAGCTACGAATTAAACCAATATGGCTAATTAGTGTTCCCTTCAGCTGGACTATCGGCTGGACCCGAAGTAATGCCTCCAATCAATGTGATTGTTCATGCGTCCTTCCTATCTTTCTTCTCCTTGTGATCTAACTTGTTAACTAAGTTCCAAGGCGAATGTCCTTGTAATTCCTTTAGCCTTAGTACATCAGTTTCTCACGCTGTGCTTGTTTCAGCTTCAGAAAAGATAGAATTGTGCATCGCTTCCAATGAGCCATGGCCATTCTCACGTAGCCACCAACAATTTCCCCGTTTTGTTTTTGCACAATCAAGACCTTTTCTGAAACTTCATTAATGACTTTTACAATACATTTATTTATACATAATACAAAATAAAAGCATAATCAATATTATGATCCCTAATATACAAAGACCTTCCTTAATCGAAGTTATAAACCAGGGACTAAAACTACCAAAAATAGATTTGAGCCATGAATCAAAAGGATTAGTTTGCACTTCGATTCACTGAGTATGATCTTTTAACTATTGCAACTGTTTAGGTATTGAATCACCGTGATCAGATAAATTAAGGCAACACATTCCCTCAAAGTCTTCACAACCATGGCCTTGAGTTAACAATAAAAAATCTATGGCAGCTCTATTCTGTTACATATTAACTAAGATAATGTCAAAGCTACAAACAGATTTAAAATGACAGCAGTGATGCTATTTCAGATACTAGCCAATATGGAAGTTAGTGCAGAAGAAAGTTAAGTTTCAAATACCTAAAACCTTCTAAACAATCAGATGTCCCCAATTCAGGCGTTTAAACCCCAGCATTCTGTTTCTGGGATTTGTTTGCCGCCTTTTTTTTTTTTTTTTTTTCCTTTCCTGGTAGAATACAACTTAAAACAATTTCTGTAGCAACCATTCTACCTTTATAGTAATTCCAAAAGTAAAACGTGTTTACATTTTTACTATTGGTCAAACAGCAGAGCTACAGAAATAGCAGCTATCATCTCCTCCCTGTGTGAAGCTAGCAGTTTCTCAGACAAAGTTTTGCAGGTGGACAAAGTTCTATTTTCTACATTCCAAGGGAGGAAGGCAGGAATTCTTGTATCAATACTTCGAGGCCTCTTCAGAATTAGCTACAAGGACAGACTCTCACAGCTCCTTCACAGTAACAATACACGGTCTCTTGCCTTAATACCCATTCTAAAATTAGTAAAGGATCTGATGCACTCGGGAGTAGAAACGAT
>JAOEGS010010461.1:0-27948 GCA_025447755.1 Corythornis vintsioides
CCCCCTCAGGACGACTCGGAGCAGCGTCCCCCGCAGTCTCGCAACGGCCCCACCACCCGTCCCAACGGCCGCTAAACCGGGCACCGCCTGCGCGGTCCAACGGCCCGACCCGCCCCGCTTCGCAGCCGGGATCTCCCCGCAGCGGCCCCCGGACCGCGCTGCCCTCAATCAGGAGAAACCCACGAGTGCCCCTCAAGGGGAGGGGGACCCGTGACTAAGCGGGAGCCGCGGAGCTTGGCTACGGAGGTCGAAGCTCCCCGAGCTGCCCTCGTCCTCCGTCCCTCACCGCCGAGCTCGCAGGAAGCTTCCCGCAGGACCTTTCTGCCTTCACCCCGCTCGTCCCTCCGGGAAGGCTCGGTGGGCAAGCCCCAATCCCCGGAGACCCGCGCACCTCTGCCGCCCAGACACGGAGAGTCGCTCACCTCAGGCACGCAGCTCCGGGCGACTCCCACCTTCTTAGCCCGCTGCGGTGCCGGTCCCTCCTCGCTCTCGAGAGCCGCCGCCTCTGCCCCCGCCAACCGAGCAGCCGCTCACCTGGCCCCGAGGGACGGCCCGTCCCGCACCGCCCTCCCCGCGCCGCCGCCCCACCCCGCTCGCCACTGGGCGCAGAAGACGCGGCGGCCGGCCCCGGGCAGCTGGGGCTGCCGCTGGACGCGGCCGGAGGGCGGAGGCAGGCGAGGGAGGTGTTGCGAGAAGGGAATCAGGCGCGGCGGCAGCCGGCGGGACCGTTTGGGAGCGGCTCCGCGCCCCTGCGGACACCTCCGCCCGGCGACCCCGCGGGTGGGGTCTCTTCTCGGGCTGCTGTGCGGAGCAGCTCCTGAGATGTGCGGCTGGCCGGGGGCAGGTCGGAGGCAGCACGCAGCGCCGGCTGCGCTGAGGACAAACGCGGGGATGCTTTGCAGATGGATAGAACAAACTCGAGGGGAAGAACGTGGTCGTTGTTAAAACGGCCTTTTTTCTTGTATAGCTTTTTCACCCATAAAACGTACTTCAGGGGATTAAACCTCAGTGTAAACGTCGTTTTCCAGAATTGGCAGTTTTCATTCAATTTCGTTTCAGATTCATACCCTCATCCAGGTCAGAGTATGGATGATGTAAATGAACTTCACTCAGCCAGCAGGACAGCAGTGAACTGCAGCTGTGCTCACCTTCTTTATTTTAGTTGCTTACGATGGAGCATATTCCAAAATTAAAATTTTCAATTATTTTCACTTTTTTTATTATTATTTGCTTAATATACCAAAATGTTCAGGAACTGCTCTCTGTGTGTGGACTGGAGGTTTGGGCACTGGTCAGTGCTAAGAAGAGGCAGGCTCCAGGGCACAGCTGGGGAAAGCAGCTCACGCTGTGTATCCTGAGGGAAAAGCTGGAGTGTTAAGTAACAATCGGAGTGTTACTGAAGTAACTGAGTAGTGTCCAGTAACATACAGAGAAACTAAATTAGAATTCATTGGTAATGACTAAAAACCAGGACTCAGTAAAGAACTTAATTCTCAGAGTGCATCTTTCCATCTGTCCTCAGCTGGAAAAGTCCCTGAAATCTCTGTATATTCACTCAGATACCAGTGAGCCAACTATGCAGTTCTAGAACTGTATTGGTTCAGCCCCATGTTGTGTGGAAGCCAAAGACAAACTCCTATGTACTTACCAAGAAAATGTAGACTGTAGCAGTTCTGAGGAACAAGCATGAGTAGCTGAAGAATGAAAAACTTTCCAGTCTCATTAATCTTTTTTTTTTTTTTTTGAGAGAATGCTAAAAAGCATTAGAAAGGTTAATTTAGATTGCTCAGTGCCTCCTATACCTATGCTTGTGCAGCACTGAACACAGACTAAGTAAGAACAGCAGAATCACAGAATGTTAGGGGTTGGAAGGAACCTAGAAGATCATCTAGTCCAACCCCCCTACCAGAGCAGGAAACATGCAGGTGTGAGACAATGATACTCCCTTGGAGAGAAAGAGGCAAATCTTCTCAGGCAAAATGATCATATTAATAGCATCTTGAATAAAGTTAATAGTTTCTGGAGTTGGAAGACTCTTGAGAAATCTGATAAAAAGGCCACTTACTTGAAAATAGGACCACAGATACCATAAACTGGTGCAAGTTTGGCCATGCATCCTTCTAGCGGAAAAACACTGGATTTCAAGGTTTTAGCAATTCAAGCATTTTATTGTCATTTTTGTTCAATAAGATTGAATGTAGAAACCTCAACACTGACTCCAACAAAGCCAGTGCCTAAATTCCTATTAACTTCATCTTAACAAGAATTTCATATAAAGTGGTTTGTGATTTATTATTCTTTTTTCTTAAGCTCTTTATTTATGTGTGTGTGTGTATACATGTTTCCTAGGGAGATATTACTGTGACATATTGCAGCATTCATTTCAAGTTTATAATGAATGTATCCAAATGGGACTTGTTCGAATGAAGTAATTCATATCTCAGTAGGACAAAACCTAAGTAATTGACAAGAGAAAGGGGAAAGCAGAGGTAGTGGGAGAGGTGAGGTCTGCTTGCCTTTTCATTTATGCTGTGAAGGTATGATGCTGTTGTTTCATTAATGTGCTTGACAGGACAGACTTGTCCTGTGCTTGCTTCTTCCCCTCCATCCCTTTTCCTAGCATGCAAGGTTGGAGGTTGCTTTGCTCTGTGATGTGTATGTGGTCAATACCAGGGAGTTTTCCTAGATTAAAAAAAAAAAAGGTTGTGTCTTTTTGAACTAATGGAAACATTTAAGATAAAATAATCCTTGAGTCTTTTGGTCTATTTTCTGCTTTCAGCAATGTGAAGTTGTAAACAATGAGTGAGCAATTGTCTGATAAGGAAATGATACAAGCTAGCTGTGCTACTGAAAGGAATTAAACATATCAGGGGAGGAGCATTTTAAATCTAATCTTAAAACTCCACATATTTAGCACAAAGTTGAGAGCTCAATTTGTGAAAAAAAGGAGACAGCTGCTGTTCAAAATTTGTACCTTACCAACAAATCCATATAACAGAGTCTTTGGAGTAGGTAGATCTACCTAACATTCTAATGGAATAACTACTTGTTAATATTCTTCTGTCAGAAAGTAGCATATAGGTGTGGATACCACCAGCACAGTGTTTGCTGAATGCTAGCTCAACCAGTATGTAAAGAAATCCCTTAGATATGTAATCATTAAATGAGGAGGTTTAGTCTATGCAGCTGTGATTATACACATGTTGTCAAATACTAAGCACAACACTCAGGGTAAGATTTTCTTTTGAGTGTGGCAGCTTCTTTACTAAAAACAACAACAAAAAAAAGAGTTTTCTCTGATGAAGGTCCAGGAGGGATATTAAAATAATAATGACTATATCTCTGTGGTTTTTTTAATAAAAAACTTTTTTTATGGTGAGGATAATTGTATGCATTAAGAAGTGTCACCAGCAGGTCAAGGGAGGTTCTCCGCCTCCTCTGCTCTGCCCTAGTGAGGGCACTTCTGGAGTAGTGTGTTTAGTTCTGGGATTCCCAGTTCAGGAGAGACAGTGAATTACTGGAGAGGGCCCATCCAAGGGCTACAAAGATGACTTAGGGACTGGAGCCACTCTCTTGTGAGGAAAGGCTGAGAGACCTGGGACAGTTTAGCCTGTAGAAGACTGAGACAGGATCTTATCAATGCTTATCATTCTAACAGTTGGGTGGCAAGAGGAGACCGGTTTCTTTTTAGTGGTGCCCAGTGACAGGACAAGGAGCAACAGGCACAAACTGCAACACAGAAAGTTCCACCTAAACATAAGGAAAAACATTCCTTATTGTGAAGGTGATGGAGCCTGGAACAGGCTGCCCAGAAAGTTTGTGAGGTCTCCTTCTCTGGAGATTTTCAAAACCAACCTGTGAAACTGGATATAGAGAAGCCTGGTTTGGCAGGAAAGTTGGACTAGATGGTCTCTGGAAATCCCTTCCAACCCCTACTATGTGATTCTATGTGATATTATGAAACTCTGTAGCAGATTTCCCCCAGAGGTTGTGGAGTTTCTGCCCTTGTAGATATTCAAAAGCTATCTGAATTCAGTTCTGTGCAACCTGCTGCCCATGCTCTAAGCAGAAGGTTGGACTAGATGATGTCCAGAGGTGCTTTCCAGCCTCAGGTGGTCTGTGACACTGTGAGAACTGCTGCTAACAGTCTGCTTTCCCTCAGTAGAAAAATACACTTTTGGCAAAGCAAAGGACAGTGGTCCTCAGATTGTAAACAACTTGAAGGGGAGGAAAGCTTTTTGTACCTAAAAGCTGAGACCAAGGTGCTAAAGAACATTATGGAAACTGCAAATAGTTGCTAAGTATAGTAATTCTGAAGAGAACACCTGGAAAGGGCTATACACCCTTTCAATTCTCTATTTATGGCACTCTGTCTCTCTAAATTGTACCAACATTCACATTTCCATTAAAAAACATTTTTAAAGGAGTTGTAACTTGTCCATAAAAAATGAGTCTGTGTAGATCTTGGCAGGCATTGTAGGAACATTTCACATTTTTGCTTTTCTTTCTTTAAAACTTAATTTACAAAAAAAAAAAAAAAAAAAAAAGCTATGTTAACTTCTGAAAATTGGCTGTAGTGATTCAACATTGAATTCTCTTCTGTAGTTAATATTTTGGTCATAGCAAGAGCTTTTAAAGCCAAGGAGGTTACTATGCCCCTGTTGATTCCCAACTCTATGTAACTTGTAAAGCAACAAAGAAGGATCTTGATTTTATCAGGTAACACTTTTCCAATGTATAGTCTTCCATGTGTATCTCTTACTAGTACTAGGAAAAGATTTTAGCTTTCATGCAAGCCCCTTCCTTCCTGACAGCACTTTTTTCTTCTTTTCTCAAAAGGAAAATTTGTGTTCATAGTTGTCCTGTCCAAACTCTGTTCTTGGCTTTGCTGTATCTTTTCAACAAAGTATGTGCATCTCAGCTGTAAAAGAAGAGGTGGCAGGCAGAGTAAAATGTGAGATGCCATCATGTTTTGAGGGTCATCAAAAAAGGCAACTTGCTTTTGATGTATCAAAGGAGAGGAGATTTCCTTACCCCAGTTTAACTTTGTAATTTATTCCTGTTTTGCAGTGTTGAACTCTGCCCACACTTTACAGCAAGTGATCAAATCAAGAACTGTGGGGAGACCTTAGTAAACTTGTTGTACGTCTGGAAGACCTTTCAGCTGAAGTTCCAATTCCTATGATTTTAATGCCACTGACCATATTCCTTTCAACCTCATCCATTTTTCATTATTTTACTGGTTTGGAAGTGAGGAAAATGGTTCCTAAAAGGTCAACTAATTCACACTGCCTTTGATTTTACATGGTCATAAATCTCTTTCACAAAGTTTCCTTTTAATCATACTAGAACATTTGGAAGGAATACCAGAGTCTGATTTTTTTTAAGTTCAGAAGATCCCTTTCTCCATGGTTGTGCCTGGTGTGCAGGAGTATATGCATATTAATGCCACAAAACCAACTGTTAATATTCTGTAGGAGGATTAAGGCACAGGAGATATCTATATTTTCCAAGATTTCAGTGGATGTAGACTTTACAATAAATGATTTCTGAGGTGAAGACTGGAATTACAACTGTTAGTCGTGACAGCTTCAGGAAGAGGCTACGTGCAGCTAGACAAACTACTACAGGTCAACTACGTTTCAACAGTTCTTAAATCTGATTGGAAGCAGTTACTACACATGATAAGAATCATCATGTAAGTTATGGCTAATTATCTTCATCTGGGATGCACTGAAATCACTACATACACATTTGATGTCTGATGGAAAAGGACAATAAAATGCTAGACAGCAATTTGGTGGTTCATCTAGAAATCAGAGATAATATTTCAACCTTTTTTGTGTATACATCAGTTGTTTTATACTAAATATATTTTTATTTAATCTTTTTAAATGTTAACGTGATGCTAATATGTCATTCCTGGTGGTGCCAGAAAGCTCCTGGCTAAGTGAACCGCAGGAGTTTTAATAAACCTCAATATTGCCATTAGTTGTAATTTGACTGACATTTTGAATGCTCTGTGCAGAAATTCCACATCTTGTTTCTACCTAGGTCAAATAATTTGCAATATTAAATATTAAACTATCTCTAAAACTCAATGATTGGGATAAAAAAAGAAGCGCATAGACCCTCAAGTGCCAGGAAATTGTTCTCTTTTACCCTTATGTGTCTGTCTCCTCAAATAGTTTGAAATGTCTTCTTAAAAGTTCTAGATCTTTCACAGAACCTGACTTTAGAAGCTATTACATTTTGTGTCATGATGAGGGATGACAACATCATTTTTAATTTAAAGAATTACAACTTTTTGGCTGTATAGCTTTTCTGTATTAAATAAGAATATTTTTTTTGTCTTGCTTTCTCTTTTCTCAGGTTTGTTTGCTATTTGTCTTGTTTTTTGGTGTTCACCTAAATGCAGTAATTTAGTCAGCCATGGAAAGCACAGGACTGCACTCCTCTAAATACAGCTTTGCATAAGTAGAACTCACATTAATGCTGCATTTGATCCATGTCAAAGATGGTGAAACAACATATTTATTATAGTTCATTTGGCAATTGCGCACTGCTATGTTAATAAAATGCTACCATAGACTAAGGAAGTATTTTCACAAACTACCTAAGTTGAAAAGCATGATTTGCATATCCTAACTTGATCATTTTGACAAGAAAATGTTTCAAATTACAATCTACATTTTAAAAATCGTTCTTTGTTCTGCATGATACCGGAAAAAAAAAAAAAAAGAAAAAAAAAGAAAAAAAAAAGCCAGCTTTCTCCAAAGCTATAAAAATGTATTTCTCTCAATTTAGTTGACTATCTCTAATTCAATGTAATTTAAATTTGCTGACACTCCAGATTTCTTTTATGTGTACTGGTTCTCCAGTGTTCCATTAAAAGCGTAACTGTAGTTTTAAAGATGCAGCTATTGAAATGTAAAGATATTATCAGGTTAAAGATTAATGTAGATTCTTTAGACCCTGGTTACTCATCTAATCCTGGTAGCAGATGTTTCAGTTCTATCTTCAAGCTATTGTGATGTGACCATGGGGACCAAAAGAGACTTTCAGTTTGCCTGCATGATTGCAATTTATTTTCACAGTTGACAGATGGAAACGAAAAGTCCTGAAAGAGGTTATCTTAAGATACAATAAACCTAGCAACAGAAAAGTATTTTACTGGGAAAAATGGAACTTACAGTCTGAATTCTTCTGACTTACTTTGTGATATTGTAGCTCTTGACTTGTAAATATGTAATGTATATGCATGTAGTTTATGTATTATATAGTATATAGTATGTCATTAATATGTGAGAATGTGATAATATTATGTCTCTATCAGCCTGCAGTATACACTCTTAATGTCTGCTTCTGCTCTCAGTTGGCTCTTGTAAAAATAGTTATGACTATGAAACATATCACTCCTTGTGTGAGGATTATAAAGTATTTAATATCTGTGAATTTGTGCTTAACTTTTAGGTATGTGTATATGTGAATAATAAGGGATAATCATCAATGTGATTAAAAGGTCTGATATTACTTTATTTAGCATTGTAAAAACAGAAATTAATCTGAAATGTAAAAACAAAGTGAGTTTGATTACATATGTATGTTACTGTTTTCATAAAAGTTGAATTAAGAAGTACCCTTGGATGACTGTTCTCAGCAAGTAGTTTATCTGAAAGCATTTACTTCTGTCTGAAAATTGCTTTTTAATTTATTTTTGAATCTATTTCAATTATTAGGTCACTGTTATTCAAAATAATTAAAAGAGAGTGTCTGATTGTTGAGTAATGGTATTCAGTTTGTTTGGACAAACCCATTTCCCTGCAGCACTCTGAAGTACTGATGGTGAAAGAAGGAAGCAAGTTCATCTGTGTGTTACAATTGCGTGGGCTAAACACCCGAGTCTTCACTGGCTAAGTTCCATTGAACTGGAGTATCTCCACTGACTTCACTGTCAGTGTAAACTGGATATCATTCCTGTCCAGGGAGGTTGTGGAGTCTCCTTCTCTGGAGTCATTCAAAACCCACCTGGATCTGTTCCTGGGTGACTTGGTCTAGGTGACCCTGCTCTTGGGGGGGGGGGTTGGACTAGATGATCTTCTAGGTCACTTCCAACATCTAACATTCTATGATTCTATGTATTAATATCTTCAGGTATGCTATTTACAGACAACAGCCAGAGTGGGGAAATTAAAATTAAAGCCTGGCTTAGTGGTCTCAGAAAAGTATTTAACTGTTCATGGTTCATTTTGCTTGGAGGTAAAATAGGTATATAGTGTTCAGGTCTTTGGTGAGCAGACCAGGGCCTGATTCTTTCCAAATACTGAAGCAAATTGGCATGACACTGGCATGACACTTGAGTAGATGTTTATGCTTGCCCACCTTCATCCTCTTACACTGAAAAACAAACTAAAGGTTTGTAATTTGCTACCAGACATGACTACTTGAATGAAAACATTTTCCACAGCTATTGGTTTCTCCCAGAGTCCATATATTTTCCCAATAGTGTTTTTCCTGAAGGAAAAGATGATGGCTACTATAGGCTGTCTATAACACAGATTATAGCACAGATACAGTAAGTAATTTTATTAGCATTATCAGAAATTTGCCTGCTCAAATGATTTTAATCTTAAAGATGCTCACTATCCCTTATAACTTACATATCCAGAGTATCTTGCTTTATCTTTGTGTGGTGGTTTGATGTTGGTTTGATGCCAGGTGTCCACCAAACCACTCCATCACTCCCCCTTCCTCCTCTCAGATGAACCAGGGGGAAGAAGGTAAGATGGAACTTGTGGGTTAAGACAAAGGCAGTTTAATGAAAGGCAAAGCAAGGTCACACATGGAAGTGAGAGAAATAAAAGATATATTCTCTACTTCCCATCATCAGGTCATGTCTAGCAACTTTTTGGCAAGCAGGGCTCCAAATGTGTAGCTCCAGAGGACAAGCAGAGACTTCCCACCACCCCCCTCCTCCCTACCTTTCCCCTCCACCTCCTAGATTTTATTGTGAAGCTGGCATCGTATCATATGGAATATTGCTTTGGTCACTTTGGGTCAGATGTCCCAGTTGTGTCCCTTTCCAAGAACTTGTCCCCCCCATCCCTTAGCAGGGGGAATGTTGGAAACCAGCCTCGGTGCTGTGTGAGCCCTGCCCAGCAGCAGCCACAGCACAGGGGTGTGATCAGCACCTTTCCAGTTCAGTGGACAGCACAGCACTGGGAGGGCTGCTATTGGGAGAATTAACTCCAGCTCAGTCAGACTCAATTCACTTTGAAACAACAAAAAAAAATATAGTATTTTGCTGTTGGCAGACACATGAGTAACCCACTAGCTTTTTTTCAGATTAATCGGCTCTGCACCTTAGTCAGAAGCCACAATTTTCGACTGATTTTTCTCTTTGGAGAAAATGAGGAAGAATTTCCTGGAGGTGTGTAAACATCTCTTTGATGGCCATGGTTTTCAAATATTTTGTACAGAGCTTGAATCACAACAGAGTAATTTCAAGCAAATGGGTGGAGCTGGGACAGGAATAAGGATGACCCAGTTTCTTTCTAGTGACCTGCTAACAGTAAAGGAATGTATCTTGGCATCATTTGAATAGCAGGAGAGAAAATCTCTTTCCAGTTCTGGCAGGTTCAGACAAGATCTTGTAACAGAGGCATGAGAGAGCAAGAATCTGAGTGAGAATCTGCCCAAGCCTCGCTGTGAATGTGCACTGAAGACATATGGGCAACCCAGTATCTACAGGCCTTCTTTTGACATGGTAACAACAAAATGTGAGCTCATTTTTGTTTAGGAGGCAAAAAGGAAGTAAACTGTGTCCCAATATCAAATCATCAGAGCAAATATGGGAAGGACAATTGTCCCTGTGAAAGCAATGAGATACAAGGAAGCCTGATTTACAGGAAATGTGTGGGGGAAACAAAGGGATTGCTTTTTTCCTCATGAGTCCCAGATATGTGTTTAGGTGCAAGAGCATTCTTCTCAATTTATAATGTATATTTCTGAGGGAACTAATTGTGTTTTCTCAAAAAAAACCAACCAAACAATAAAACCCCCCAAAAACCCAAACCAAACAAAAGTATTATTTGCTCTTTGTTGATTAAAAATCAGCCACTATTCTATGCCAAAATTTGACATATATCAAATCAGAAGCTTGGCAGAATGTTGACAGATAATGGCATTTTTACAGATAAATGAATGAAGATTAATGGACACATAGCTGTGAAGATTAAATAACCTAGAATCTCAACTGGATGGAGAAAACAGTCATAAAATGTGCTGGGGAAATGTAATAAGCATTTTAAAGGATGATTGTCAAAGATAAAACATGTTTTTAACTACAAATCCTGTAAATTCATCCAGCATTATCTTAGTAATAACTTTTCCTGTTAGCTTTGGAAATATTAACAATTAATGTTAATTATTCCGTATACACAGTTCAGATACTGCTGTCTCCTGTAGAAGTAGTCAGTATGTATAAAGTGTGAGGCAGTTCTCACAAAGGTTTCTACATGGAAAATTAAGGCATCAAAGGCCACTACAGCTAAGGACTATGTAGAAAGTCTCTATAGATAAATTCATTAAGAAGCCGAATGTAAATTCTCCAGGGAAAGCTGCTCCCTATTCATGGATTTTCAGTCTAGTCATAGTTGCTGCAGAGTGCAGAATCAAAAGATCTGCTGATATCCCTTGAATCATTATTCTTTGTGAAAGGATGCTAACCACAAACTACAGGATTTTCAGATATGAAATTGCATTTTGGATTGTATTAATGTTATTGTTCCACAATAAATAACTGTGAAATCACCAAATGCACCTGATCTTCCTCAGAAATAAATAGAGTTATCTCACTAAAAGAAGGAGATTATAAAGCAATTCAGTCCCTGTACAGTGCTTGATACTGTAGTCTCCTGTGACGTCTAAGATGAGCTAAGCCACTGCACCACATCTTCCACTTTTCTCCACTTGACCATGTCTGTGGTTTCTTCTTCCCTTTTCAGGCTTGCTCTTCAGAGCTGCTTTGAACCAACACAGCTACTTGTGTGCTCACCTGATGAACTGGGGTTTCTTGCACGGGTAGCTTTCATCTGAGTTTGTGCCTCGACCCAGGGGATGCTTTCACCCAAAGAGCAGAGGATGGCTCTGGGGCAGGAGGAGGGAGCAGCAGGGGTGGGGGTGAGGCAGGGCTACTCCTTTCAGTGGCAGCCACTGCCTGAGTAGCTCATGGGCCTGCTGTGTCAGTTAATGCAGTCATTTCCTGTTCTAAATTTAGTGAAAGTGATTAACGCCAGATGATATCGTTGTGTGGTAACCACTAGCAAATTCCTCCCTTTTGAAATAACAAGCACTAAATGTGCAGCCAGTTCCACTTTTGTTGTTATATATTCTGATTTTGTTGAGGGCTCGGTTGCAGAAACAAGCCTACTCTGAACAAGCCCGTGGCATTTATTTTAATTTAGTTTTTGGTGACCAACCTGTGTTACATCATTCTCAGAACATAGTGGTTATGTTCCAGTGTTAATATGCAGACTTTTTTAAATGGAGATTCACTTTAGAAGTCATAAAATATGCTTTCAAAAAAGGAGTACAAGTAAAACCTTACATTCAGTTAATGTACACGAATGATTGAAAGGTAACTTAATTCCCAGTCTCACCCATATGCCATTTATATACATCACAAAGAAGCAATGCTTAAATTACAAACCCTGGAAATCACTCCTGGGTACAGAGAAACTGTGATCTGCATGGGAGAAGATGGGAAAAGAAATTGGGCAGGACCTGATGCCTGAATAGAAGAAGTTTACTAATTTCTGGACATAAAAAAAAACCCAACCCAAACCATATAAGTTTTTTTTCCTGTAAGATGCTGTGGTGTATTTCACAGGTGGTTGATAGAAAGTGCTTATAATACCACAGTTTTTACCACATCCCTTAACATATTTTTTTTTTGGTCTGTGAAAGGTCAGGATTTGAGATTATTTTCATTCATTTGACTTCAGTAAAGCAAAAGTGGAAGGAGAAAATTCATGTCAGTCCAGGCTTCTTTCTGAAGACATAGGGCTTTTATATAGTTGCTTAAATCAGTGTTTCCCAAAGTGAGGTTACAAATCTGTGAAGGCTTACCAGGCCATAATAAGAGGTGGGAAAATAAATATTGGTAGTTAGTAGACAGACAAGATAGATTTAAAAACTAAAATATTTGTGATAAAAGCATGTGAAGATTAATGGTAGTCTGAGCCTGTCTTTAAATTTGTTGACACAGACATAACAAAAATACTCATGGGAGACAATATTTTCTTAAGGACCTTCTGAAAATGTTTTACTTAATTCACAGTAAGATCACCTCACTTTATATAGACTATACTCTTCAAGGTTTTATCTTCTTAAGGAAACTTTACTGTAGGACTGGAATAGTTACCAGAGTTTTATAAAACTCATATAAAACTTCAGCATAAGGCTATTTAAATACCTGGAATTACTACACAGAAGATCTACAATCAGTATAAACTGGCCTAGTTTTTTCTTGGATAATGGGATGTTTAAGTTTTTATGACCTCCCTGTCTCTCAAATTAGAGTTTTAACAAGAGAATTTTGCAAACTTTCTTCTCTTAAATGATGACAATTCCAAAGGGTATTGTGAAACTAACTTGGGATCTGCAAAAAATACAAGTTAGTTTATTTCCAGCGTATTCCAATTATGACATCTTCTTGGCTCAGTGATATCTAATGGTGCCAAGATAGCTTCTAACATTTTTTGAATAATTGGGTGATTTCACAACAGTATCTAAAGTAATCTGATTTTTCTTGGACAAAAGTCTTGGCCCACGATTTTTCATGTGACGGAATAATGACCTAACTGCAGATGTAATGTATGCTGCCTGCTTAGAAATTGTATTCAAAATCTTGCTAAAACCCACCATCTTGAATTAATTATGGAGTTTTTAGGAGACCAGGGAAATTGTGTTACATAAAGGATAAGTTCCTTCCCTTAGTAGAGTTTATTTCTCCAGTAATGATAGGTCCCCAAGTATTGATATGATCACTTGCACCTATTATTTAAGAAAAAGGACCATCAATCTGACCCAAAGATGACACAGAGCTGATTTTCAGTGTTAGAGCCACAATAATGTTTAACAATCTACCTGGTAAACGATTCACTCTTTTTTTTTCCAAAATAAAACATGCAAGGTAATTAACATGGCAATTTTTGCAGGGATGACTAGTTGATGCTAGTCAAAAAATGCTCTTTTGAACAATCTCATCCTAGCTGCATATTTCTTAGCAAGTTATCAGCAACATCCATAATGTACAGTAAAAAGTTTATGAAAATAATTTTCCGTTTCTAAAACTAAACAAATTGGTTTTGCAATATGATTAAGTAAAAAAAGTAAAGCATCCCATAATTACTGAAAAAGGCTTTTCAGAGACTTTGTGGTGTTTTCTGGTTACACCAGAATATGTAAATAAAAACTCTGGCCAACATAAAAATATTGAAACAAAAATGTTGCAATATGAAGGAAAAACTCTTACATGAGATCACAGATGCTATAATTATCAAATTTTAATTACAATTTGAATGTGCCAAATTCAGTTCTTGTTTCTCTAAAGCTATTAAAATTTCTACGTCACAGGCACAGCTGCAAAACTCCATCCCTTCATTGACTTCAGGAGACTGAGATTTTAGCTAACTCTGTTAAACTGGTTATTTTACTTCAGAGCTCTGGAAATTAAATATATAGTCAGTGTTCAACTTTAACAATCTTGAAGAGTCTATTTTATTTGGAAAGATATGCACAAAAGAATTAGTGTAAGAGCAGAGCCTCTGGCATTTTTAGTGTAGGTGTGTCAGTCTTTCCATTCTACATCTTTACTTTGAGGTGTTTTTTAGTATACTGTAACATTTGGCAGAGAAGCTTTTAGCGCCAGGGAAATTAAAAAAAAAACACCCAACAAACAAAAGCCAAACTAATATAACTGTTCTATGTTACAGGACACAGAAAAAAGAAATTAAGTCTGTGGCTTTTACCTCCCCCAGCCCAACTGCCTTATAAAGAGCCTTGCTTTTAAAATGATACAAATCTCTCTGGCCTCTTGTGGACCAGAACTGAAGAGTTGGAGACAACAGAAAAGAATAAAAGGCAAGACTAAAATTGAATTACTTTGGTAATAAGCAGTGAGTTCATATATTTTCAATGAATAAACGAATTAATTTATTCAACATGTATCCGTAATTTTAAGTGAATCAACATTAGATAAGGGCCTAGAGTCAGTGTATCATATCTGGGTTAGGAACATATTTTGGAAAGCCTCAGGAGCTGCAGCAGCCTCTGGGATGATTAGGGAGTGGCAGAGCAGAGCTCGCTGCTGGACCCAGCAGCTGCATCTCATTCCATTTTCCTTGGACCGTGCAGCTGCTGCCTTTGCAAAAGTGAGCCCAAGGGTGTGGTGTCCCAGACCTTGGAAACCGTGGCCAGCCCCTGTGTTCTCTCAACGAAACAAGGCCTTTTCAACACCTACTTAGCATCAGCAGGAGCCCTCCCTGGTGGCCTCATGGTCAGGATCCCACACATTCACCTCTGTGCCTAGGCTTGAATTTTGCTCAGGAACAGCTCAAAAAAATGCGCCAGCCAACGTCCAGACACATGGCAAGATGGACCAAGTAATGAACAGAGCTGAAAATGAGCCCATAAAAAAAGTACATAGCTGTCAGAGGAATGACTTGAGCCAGTCGACCATGTGCTGCATGATTGTTGCTGCCAACAGTGGCGTTACGGTAGGAAATCATAGCCAGGGCAAAGGGGAAGGAAGGAGCCATCCCCATCAGCCACAGCATGACTGCAGGTCAACTGGTGGAATGAGGAAACTCAGCCTGGAAAGTTTCTCATCCAAGCTTTCCTAGCCTCATACAGACAACCTCAGGAAGGAAATTCAGTGTACTTTTGTCTGCATTAACTGCAGAAACAGAGTCTTGAAAGCCCATTGAAACAAACTTTTCGCATCCACAGTATTTGTCTGGTTGAAGAAATCCAAAGACATGTTTTTTTGCTTTTAAACCTCTTTTATTTTTATGCCCAAGTTATTATATGACATCGTATGTTTAGCAGTTTGGCATAAACATAAATAATGAGATATTCTCTAGTTAAACAGACAGCAATAATAACTTACTGAAATAAAGAATTACTTGTAATAAGAAGTAAAAATAAGGCCCAAGCTCACTATGGTCAAAGTTTCAGATGCATTATGGATCAGAAACTGAGTTCTGGGAAAACTGTGAAAATGTGAACAGTTTGTGCCAATGCAGATGAAGGAAAGTCCTTTCTACAGATTTTTTTTTTTTTTTTTTTTCTGTTTACCTGATCAGCCAAATATAGAACAGGATGGCCCACAAAAATGTTTTATAAACAACTTCTTCCTGTGTTTCTTCAAGAGCCTATATAAATGTGGCAGTTCGGGAAGAAATATCATAGGGAACCTAACACTCCAGCCTAAAAATACTCTAATTTATGTTTTATACCATTAAAACATATATTCAACAAACAATTTGAAAGAAAATAATGTCCTCTTCTCTGTTTTTAGGCCAACACAAGGAAATTAAAAGCTACCATACTGTAATAAAGTTGAGGATATGTGAAATTACATACCAGTTTGGTTCCTGGAGAACCCAAATATCAGGCTTATGTACTCTTTAGGACTTGCAGATTTATTTTCAGAATGTGTCTGGAAAGAGGGTGGGAAATTGTTTCACCTTGGGTGGGCCACCCAGTAACATATACATAGCTTTCTGCTATAACTGCTCTTATCACCTTAGCCTATATCTGTTACAGTATTTCTTTGCCTGTTTTGCTTACCTTTCATGCTTTCTTATCTTCTTATACCCCAAGTGTTTCCCTGGGGCAGTTCTCATTCACCAGCCAGTATCTCTAACTCTTGTTAAGCATTAGTTAAACTGAAGGTAGGTGGCCATCAGTGATATTTGAGCTGATGCTTGAATGGGGGATGTTGCTTAGTTCAGCAGATTTTAGGCAGATCACCTACACTCCTGGCCAGATCAGGATGCAGTTCTCTCCCCAGCTGGGATTGCTCCCACTCCCACTAAGTTAATTCAAGTGAATTGAGATAACTGGTAGATACCTGGGCTACTGCTGTTACTGTGAGTTCCATCCAAGATGTTCTTCAGTTTGTGGCACTTATGAGAATGGGAATAATTATCTTCTTTTTTTTTTTTTTTCCCCAAAGAGCATTTCATTTCACCATTGGCTTGTCACTATTAATGGTATGTGATTAGTCACATATGTCTAACAACATTTTCCACTTAACTGCCCAAATGCCTGAGAGCTTTTAAACAGAGGAAAAAAGACTATTATAAAATACTGAATAATCAACAAAAGTAACATTCTTGAAACAGTTTCTTATTACTGTATATTACAGTATATTGGAACATTACATTAGAGCATATTAGAACATATACTCTGTAAAACTCTGTGCACCAGAATATAGCTAGACTTACATTCCACTGTTTAAGTTACAGATGAAGTTACTTAAATTAATATTAAATTATATTAAATTAATATCATTTTACTCTGGCTAAAAATTGGGCTGTGTTTGTTTGATAACACACTAATACCCATGCTCTTTGTCTTTCCATCTGAGCATGCACAGCTAATTTGGGTGTTCCCAATTTCGACTCAATGGCTTGCTCATGTTGATTATATAATGACACATATTTCCAAGACTGTGGTTGGGTGCAGGTGCTAAGATCAACTTCTTGGACTTTTAATTCTCAGGAGAATCTTCAGAAAATGAAGCATCTGTGGTTTGATTTATAATTATAGATCATGCAGTGAGATCATTGTAAGCCTCTTTGTTTTCATAATAACAGCATGTATCATTTTAAAGCACATAGATTGTATACTGGAAAAAAAAAAACCAAACATTGACAAGGAAACATCCCAAGGTAAAGAGCCCTAAACATTTTTGAAGTGCTATTTTTTATATACTTGGAGGTGGCTTTAAAGTCCTCTTTCTATTTTTAAGGTAACTCCTTGACAGATTTTTTTCTATCACTTTTCAAAGAAAATACATAAACTGTACTGCAAAGGCAATACCTAAACTACCACCAAGGAAGAATCTTCATTTAATAAGTAAAGTTAAAGTGTGAAAAATATGTAGCTATTTTATTATTCTGTAATAAAATCCTTTTATCATTGCTACTTCTTTTATCTTATTAAGGAAGTGGCAGTTTGTACACAGTACTGTTTGCTCTACATGATACAAATGGAAATAATAAGCTAGAGGCTAAATATTTACTTATTACATTCTTCCCCTATACGCTATTCACCAAGCTATACAACTTGTAGTTTTACATAGGAAGATGATCAATGATTAACCAAATGTTACATTAAATTCCCTGAACAATCCCATAGAGATTTCTGTAAAAAGGCTAATGTTTATTAGGGGTGGGTATGCACGCAAAGATTATGTCCTCTTTTTTTTTTTGGATGAATTCCTCTTGTGTCCAACATATTGTTTTCTTCCACTTTTTTTTATTCTACAGTATTTGGTAGATACTGGAAGAGAAAATTGGTAGTCCTTGTGTCAAAATATCAAAATTGTTCACAAAATCTTGTGATTGAAAAGTAGCAGTACTTTCTCATAACCCCAAATATTTTCAAATAATAAATTCAAAATAATTAATTGTTTCAGCTTGCAGTACCCTGAAAAATTTCAAATTTTCTTAAGTGTGGCAAGTCTTTCCCACAAGATGATTTGCTCATCCATGTTATTTTCTATAAAAAAAAACCCAAACAAACAAACAACAGTTTTAATGAAATTTTCATGCCCTAAAGGTTAAGAACAGCTGATAAAGGAGAAGGTGTGCCTCTGCACCATGACTCACCATGCAGAGACTCCCGTGTTCCAGGCAATGGTCACCTGGATTGAGTTTCTGTATGCAAAGGCTGTTCTGACGTGTACAGTGATGTTGGGAGGCATGGTGGTGGTGAGGGCAAAGGGGAAATGACAGAAACGTGTCTTAGCATAACTTGGAGACAAATGGGAGTTCAGTACAAGCAGGTGACAGTGTTGTGCAGAACAGGGATTTGCTCCATTTTTTGTCAGCTTGCTCCACTGTGCCATTCAGTTGGGTGGAAAAAAATGTCCTCCGTGTGATGATGCAGAGAAAAGACTTCTGCTGAGCTGGAAAGGAATATAGTCTTAGACAATTAGTCCTACTAGAAAATGTCAACTCTGCAGATATTCTCAAGGAGCTTGGCACATCCTTCCCTGAGCACATCCTCTCAGGTGCTTCATTTACTACATACATGCCAAAAATTTATCACTGTGCATCTATCAGGTACCCAAGCACAATGCCAGGCACTTCATGATCTGTTGACCACTCTCCCTTAGTGAATTTAGGAACAAATCATTATAATTTTCATTCTGATGGAGTAATCCGTGGGAAAGCTGAATCTTACATTTGCTTCATGTCCTGATCTGGGTGCATGCTTCTTCACTCACTGATGAGTGTCTAATGCTCATATTGCTATGCCATGTACTCCACAGAACATTTCTTCTGAAACCCTACTAACTCTTATTCTCTTAATTTTGGCCTCATTTAAAAGCAAAGGCAAAAAAAATAGATTTAGGAGGTTTAGATTGGACATTAGTAAAAATGTCTTCACTGAAAAGGTTGTCAAACATTGGAACAGGCTGCCTAAGGATGTGGTTGAGTCACCATCCCTGGAAGTATGAAGATGTGTAGATGTGGTGATAAGTGAATGGTGGGCTTATCAGTGATGGGTTAACAATGGCACTCAGTGATCTTAAAAATCTTTTCCAACCTAAATGATTCTATGATTCTATGTATAGTGGCCAGAACATGCTTACAGAAATTTAGACTTCTATCGTGTGAAAATGAAACAACATTCATATACTTATATACATGAACACAAATTTTAATATACCATGATGAAACAGCTACAATCTTATTCCTCAAGAGATGGCTCCACCTCTACTTACATCACAGCAGTTTCTGTGCCACAACTGGAAATGAACTAGTGGATGACAGAGATGAGGCTGAAGTGTGTATGTTGCCTCCTCAGTGATTTCTAGATATATACTGTTATGTGACTCCCAGGAGAGAAAGGTTGCTGAAAATACCTGGACTTAAAAATAAGTGACAAGTATAAATTCAAATTATTTTAGAGGTTAAGGAAGAAAGCAGGAAGCCACAAATTGTTATGTAGAGTTCTAATTATCTGAGAGATTCACTGAGTTACAGTGTTGATGGTATTAGAAGATAACTTCTTGTTTCTATACTGCTAGTGTGGAATTATATCTTATGCCACTTTCTCCAATGTTTTAATCCACTTATATATTACTATTTATACTTATTTTCCTTAAGTGTCTTATATATTACTATTTATACTTATTTTCCTTAAGTGCATTACATTGATTTTGGATTTCAGCACACCACAAATGCTTTTATCATCATTAGGGTATAAACTAAGCATGCAAAATAATCCCATAGTTCTGAGTTGAGATGTTATTAGGGAAAGCCACAAAATACCATGTAGACTTCTAGCTATTTGAGCAATTCACTGTGTCACAGAGTTAAGACACTAAGGCACCTGTTTATGTGTGTGAGTAGTCTCCCTAAATATGATACGAATGCTCATCTTAGTTCTAGAAAGTGTTGGTGTTTAAAACAGTTTTATATTCTTTTTACTTATTCCCCATTTCTTCAGTCCAGGTCTCTGAACAACAAAAGGGATAATATTTCATCCTAGAAGGGCTTCTTATCTCCTGTGGCTTGTCTTTCTGGAGAAATCTACCAAAAAAATGTTTGGCAAACGTATATGCAGTTGCAGCTCAGAGATGCACAACCTTGTGCATAGGACATATGTACACATTGATACCTCTTTTTGGAAAGTGAAATATAAAAAGGTGTCCCAAGAATAATGTATATTATTTTCTCCCTTTTCTACATATTCCTAAACACAGAAAGATAAATCAATGTGTGTAATGATTTGTTAACAGGTTGGAATGTTCATTCCCTTATTCGATTCTATTTTTAACACCTAGATTAAGACCAAACCAAACCAAAAAACAATGTGAAACAAACAAACAAACAAAAAGAATAAGTAGCATTTACAAGACATCTGGGAAAATCTGATAGACACTAATAGGTTGGTATACACATTGTCAGAAACATGCAGCCTACCATTTCGTCAATAGCTATTGCTACTTAGTTTTAGCAATAGCTCTTTAAATCAATAGTTCCTTTTTAATACTTAATGTCCTCATACCATTAGCCTGTTCTTGTGTCCCTTTTTTATTGCTAATCCAAGCTATTGACCATGACCTTGACATATTTCTAGGTTTTCAGTAGCTCAGGTTTCACTTAAATTAGCACGCACAGGAAGAAATTTTAAAATCACCTATATTTTAAGAACTTTGGTTGCACTTTGGTATTTCACCAGCAAGCAATTCAATAATTTTTATATTAAAAATAAGGCCTACATTAAAATGCTTTGGACTTTTGTTGGTTTTTTTTTTGATTGTATGTATTAACCAGATACAATCAAAGTAACTTCTTATAAATAATTACATGTTTTCACTGCAGGAAAGAAAAAAAAAATATTTTCAATCTTTGGTTTTAGTTATCCAGAGATGCCATTTTCAGTGTGAACATCTGGGCTGGGTTTGCAGTTGTTTGAAAGAATATTTGGGACTTTTTCTTATTTCATAGTTATTGTATAGCTATGGTGTTAAAATGGTGAATTTTTATGTGTTTTATTAAGTGTGGAACATACTTGTAACTTCAAAATTCTTACTTTTAGTAATAGAGTTACTTCTTAGTTAGCTGCATCTCAAGCATTTCTTGTATATTGAGGACAGCATGAAATGATGTTTTCTGTGATGAAAAAAAGCACACAGTTCATCATTATTTAAATTATGTAGGGAAGAATAAGGAACAAGGTTCCAGCACACAGCAATTAAATAAGCATCCATTCAGCACTGCTTTTTCACAGAGGCTGCTTTCCTGTTAATGGTGTTTTAGCAATTATCTTATCAGTTGCTACTAACCCAATAGTGATTTACATAATTCTACCCATGTAGTTAGACTGGTGTTGGATTATATCCATTGAAATGAACATGGCAGTTGTATTAAATATGAGTCACAGGAAATACTTAAACCAGTTTGCTTTGTCCTAGCAAAAAAGTTTTGTACAAAAAGTTACGAAAAAATGGTAGGATCTGATCCAAAGCTTGTTGAAGTCATTCAGAGCTTTCCACTAACTGCATTCAGTCTCTTACATACATGTACAATTTTAAAAACAAGTGATATTCTCTCATTCTGTAATTTCTCCTGTCTACAGTAACTCCTGCAGTAATTTAGCATGAGTCTCTTGCTGGACTTAATCAGATCCCTACACAGAGCTAGGATGAGAGCTCAGGTGTGTTCTTAATCTTCCTCTATGCTGGGGGCTGCATCTGTGTATTTAATTCCAGAAGGGTCTTTCCAGGTAGGATTGTCTGGAGGCAAATTTCCCAGTGGAAATTGTCAGATTTCCTAGTATTGCACAGTGCTTTAAGCAAGATGCTGAACAGGTCAGAGGGAAAGGTACATGCTACTTGCTTAGAGCAGAATTAGGTATCTTCTTTGTGAAGGAATCCAAGAAGCATGGAAGGTGAATGTCAGGGTCATGACTTTGTCCTGCAAACCATTGTTTCTATGAGCCACATATGTGACCCCACTGAGAGAGGCATATTCACTGACCAAAGACCCACAGGAGCATTGTTAGAAACACTTCTACAGGCCAGAGGCAAAGCCAAAGATACCCACAAAAGTTAATGAAAATTTTGATAAGGAAGCAAGAGATCTCAATGTATTTCCCAGACATGAATAAATATTTTCTTTCTCTGTGGGCAGGTGAAAAATTCATTGCAAAATAGTGGTTTCCCACAGGTGACAGTGGGAATGAGTGATTCACCTAAATAAAACTGCATTGAACTACCTTTTAATGAATTCTTACTGCAAATTGGATGTCATTCATTTATGTTAATAAATATCTTTCTTATTATATGTTTCTTATTATATATTTATTATTTCCCATTTTTCAGAAACATGCATACCCCCTTTTTACACTGGTCAATACTAACAAGGGTAGTTTCACTGAAGTTAATTATGCAAGAAAATAACATCATGGAACATGTTCTGTACCACAATCTGGTAATGAATACCACTATGATAATATTAAAAGTGCTAAGAAATTTCAGGAGTTTATTATATGACCAAAATGCCCAATGCAAGAAATGTCAGAAAGGCCTGATTATTGTGTGCTCAGCATTTCTTGAATACTTAATAATATATTGTCATAAATCTCTAATATTTTTGGCCATTTCTTAGTTTTATATACACAAACTTTTACAGAGAGTGACACTAGATTCAGGCTGAAGGAATGATAAGAACCTAGCAAAATTATTCTAAAGTAGTCATCCACATAGCTGTTGGATGGAGAAAAATCAGCTTTCAAGGTATCCTGCAACTCCAGCTATGAATCACAGTAAAAACCAGACAACACATCCAAACAGCAACTCAGCTTCTCGGTGTGTTGCTGAAAAGCACAGGTCGATAGGTTCATCTTCTCAGAACGCAACTCATTTTCCCAGAAACGGTCCTGAAAGGAGCAGAAAGAACATGTTATTTCTATTACAGAATTGCCTCGTGCTCCTGGGACACTTTGTTCCAAGTATGGGCCAGTCCTAAGAAAGAGGCCAGCAGCAGAAATGTTAATGCTCTTCATTAAAAGATGGCAGTGGAATTGAATTTGTACCTTTAGCTCTTCTGTTGAATTTCAGCATTAACATCCGTCCTCCCAATGGTGCCAGTGGAGCTTTATTTTGACTCTTGAAGACATCTTTCCCTTCAGATATGCTGAAGGAGAGGAACACCATGTTTCTGACAACTTTTATTTAGAAATAATGCATTTGAGCTATCATAGATTTCAGCTATATTTGGATCCATATGAGTATCTTGTAACTTGGATTAATCTCTATTATTAATTAATTCCTCAGGGGAATACTGAAAAAGTATATATTAAGGTTTCTCTGAGTACAACAGGCTGAATGACATGATGGGTCAACAGCTATATGCAAGCATTTATATCTGTATACATCCTGCATGTTGTAGAATTAGAATGGCTTGAGTCACTGGCTTTTTCAGCACCACACAGGAACTCCATGTATGCACAAGAAGTTTATCTGGGTTCAGAAGGGACAGGCCAAGTACCCAGAAGAGAGATCCACCCTGGGAGGTACTATATCAGCCACAGAGAAAATCACTTGGCTTCAACAGTTTTCAACGTTTAGGAAATCACTTCAGTGGCAAATTAAAGCTGTCTGGAAGAGTCCTGGGGCAAAAAGGGAGAAGAGGGTTTGCTTTGAGTTATTCTTCAAAGCAGTTTACTTCTGGCTCTTCAGAGACACAGAAAACTGAGCCACATGGCCCATGAACTGAACCAGTATTTCCACTCTTATGGAAGCTGCCATATGGTAGCTACCTTCAACATGAAACGTATCTTCCCTCAGTTCCCTGCCTCAAACCATAATCTCCTCCCTGTCAGAGCTCATCTGTTTCACTTCCAATGGAAAACGGGTGGAAGGATAAATACTCTGAGTAGTGCCTGACTGGGTGTAGCTACTGCAACCCAGGAGGTACAAGGGTTACAAGGACTACAAAGCAAGACAAGTGCCTGGGTGCTAAGAGGGAGACCCAGATGCCTCTGAGGGCAGTAGCATCATGATGAAGCAATTGTTTGCCTTCCTGTGTTCTCCTGCATGTCAGACTGAGGAAATTCTGAAGACAATGGAAAAACATTCTGGATCTTTGACAGAGAGAATATGGATGTGCAATACTTGGTCTGTACATTGGTAATCAGACTGATGGCAACCTGGAAATGTTTCCCCTTCGTGTGGTCAGATTGTCTACCCAGTGGTTGCCCTCAGCATAGGTGCTGAGGCAGGCATGAGCTGCTAGGCTGGTTCAGCCATCCAGCACTTCAAACAGATGAAGCACACTCTTTCTCTCTGTTCTTCACCTTTGTCTTTGTCTTTCTAGCTGCATGGTCTGCTGGGTTTCGGTGAATGGATGCTTTTATTTGCATCTTTGTTTAACTTGGTGTGCATTAAGAGTGATTTCAAGATGACTGAGTAACATCAAAGCATTACCCACCCAAATACACAGTGAAAATACAAACCACAGCATCTTAACAGTGCTGTAATATGCACATCCTGCATATCAAAGAATAACAGGGTGTTCTTCACAGGGGCCAGAACAGAAAGAAATGCCTAGTGATCATTAGGCAACAGGGAAGACTGTCTTCCAGAAAGCAGGACACTGGGTGCCATGGTTGATTCCAGAAAAGCAATCAAGTGATCTCTTTCAATGGCACTTCTGAGACAGTATTTGTGTTCATTGCTAATTAATGGAAAACAGGATTTATCCTTGACATCAGCAATAAAAGTTAGAGTTTTATAAAGACACCTTGTTTTATGGAGGGCAGGGAGTGACAAGTGGTGTTTTTATTTTTTAACTTGGGTATTGCAAATTAGGGAAGAAGGGATAGGACATGTCAAGCAAGAGTGTTTTTGAAGGCTAGGCTGCAATTTCATACCTAGTAGAAAAAAAAAAATCAGTGTTAAAACCACTGATCTTAGGGAGGAAAAAACAGCCTTTTTTTGCTTTTAACATGTTTCTGTTTGCATTTCAAGTTCAGTGTTTACATGGGTGTTTAGATCTTCCATTGAGAGTTTCAAGAAATTCAAAACCATGTTATTTCAGCATTCTTAAGGTCATAAGGTAGAGAATGATTATTTGCAGAAGATCAGCCCTGTTCTGAGAAAATCAGGGGTTCCGTTGAAGTTTTTAACCTTTTGCTAAAACAACTGGCAAAGCTGCTGAAGAATAAGGAAACTAGAAGAAACTGAAAAGCAGCCTGATGGGCTGCAGAGAAGTGAAGGAAGGTGGACTTCATGGCCATGACATGAGAGTTTAGTGACCCAGAAACCCAATGGGTCATTTGCTTTTGGAAGACTGCTTCTAGGCTTCTATAAGTTTAGTTTCTGTTTTATGAAAAACCTGCATTAGATTAACCACAGACAAAAAATAATTACCACATATGGTTCACTTTTGTTGGTATCAAATATGTGACTGTAAATAGGTCTTGTGAAGCTATATTCATAAAGGTTGCAGACCTCAGCTCTGCCTTCAGTATGTTTGGAAGTTTTAAACCACTACTGATTTACCCTGAAATTGCAGACCTGCAGTAAGACATTTTCTAGTGCTATACCCAACTGTTCTCATTCTGTGAAAAACAACAGAATAGCACTTAGTTGCTTGGTGTGAATGCTGAGGTGGTTAAGTTGAGCAGTCTGAAACCCTTAAAAGGATGTCACAAAAACTCTTCTGTATTGGCAATATTATTGTTGATGTTGACAGTTTGCTTGGATACTACACCAATGCTTCAGAAAAAGGAAGAAACTAAATATTTGCACATACTGGAAAGAGAGTGAGTCAGCAATTGAGTGGGAACATTATTCAAAACTTAACAATCAGCAACCTTGTGATGGGTCTTGCTTTGTGTATGGTATTCACCGGAACTTTATCCTAAAATAAAGTTTTAAGGAATGGGCTTAGCAGAAAATTCTTTGTGCAAAATTAACAAGAAGTGCAAAAAGAGGTGGTGTAATATTATTATGATTTTAAACTGGGAGTATATTCATAGTACTAGAAGGAAACAACTGCTCATTCACTCCTGAGGCCTCATTTGGCTGCATATAGGCTATGGAGAGAGGTTAATTGGCTACAAAAACTCTTGAGCCCTGTAACAACTCTTGCCTGGAAAACCACTGCTGCCCAGACAAAAGGAAAGAAGGCTGTGAATGGAATCAGGGAGATACAAGCCAGGAGAAATATTTTTAAAACTATTCCCATAGTTTAGAATAGTCAAACAACTCAGTTTTCCCATTTGTCTTGGTTATCCAGATAGTAATTTTGATACCCTGCCACATTATACATGCAAACTGGTAAAATGAATACATCCTGTTCATAAAATAAAGCCATCAGTCACACAGTTGTGTCTCTCAAAAACAGATAAACAGCATTGTTCAAAAATTAGCCAGTGTCAGAGAGTGTGCAGCCTTCTGTATCAATAGCATTCTGGAAGAAGTCCAGACTTGTCAACACCGGAACATGTAATATGATTTAATAACTATAACAAAAAAGTTTGGGTCCAGCCCATTCTTAATGAAAATGGAAAACTGTTGGTGTTTCCACACAGAATATAACATGTTTACTTTGCATGTGATTTTATCCTGAAAACATGAATTGTTATTGTGAAATCCATTAGCAAATGTTTGCTATAAAGATGGAACTTTGTTAAAGTTTTTTACTGTGTATTAACTAAAAATTTCTGAACCATGTTCCTGCTTGGCTAACCTGATCTCCTTCTTGACAAGGTCACACAGTGAATAAGGGAAAGGCTGTGGATGTTGTCTGCCTAGACAGTAGAATTGAGCAGAATTAAAATGATAAAATAAGTATGTGTCTTGAGTTTAGAACTTTTATTGTCAGGCAGATTTTATGATTTAAATTCCAGGTATACAATCTTTAAGGTATTTTTTAAATATCCCTTTCTGTGTCAATCCTATCGTTGTTCTTGTTTCATCTCGCCAGTTTTCACACCTTCTCCCTTCAAATTACAGGGAGGACTATGGACTGTTCTGTTTCTTGAGTGTTTTTACTTTGTTGTTTGTTGCTATCAATCAGACAGTTACTGTCTTGCTCATACTAATTGGTGCAGCAAAAGGCCAATAATTGCAATAGCATCTCTCCATGTTTCTTCCAGACCACACCATGTGTGACAACAAGGGGTGCGGTTCCACTAGCTAGAAATCTTAGCACGTGCCCTTCAGCAAGCCTGGAAATGATTTTTCAAACTCTTATAATTTGTACTTTAGATGTTATTTGAAAGTTGTTGAGGGGTTTCTTCACCCTGAAGCCAAGTGATGCACACCCTTTTCAATCAGCAGCATGTGCTGGCCAACTTTAAGAATTATCACATTTCTGTGTTCTAAGGAGCTGTGTTCTGATTTGATTTGTTTTGAAGCATGGATTGTTGTTTCTGCTTTTTTAAGAGGCTGTGTTTGGGTGTTACTGTCATCAAAACCAGCGCTGTCAAAGTGACTTGTTCAAACTTCAAAATGGAAAAGCACATTTTGTAATTTTTTATAATTTTTTTTTTAATTAAGTCCCTCCTGTTACTTTAGGTCTAAAAGAGGAGATCAGATGCTTGTTACAGTGTAAAGTACATGTCACTAACATGTTGCAAGTAACTCAAATGCAGACCACGGGTTACACCTACCACACTTTATTGTGTTAGCACTGCATTATCCAGATCTCCACCTCCAAGAGAAAACCACCAGAGGCTAGAGAGAATAGAGAGAATAGAGACTCATATCTGGTACTGATTCTTTTCAGCCTATTCCAGGAATTTGTAGATGTGAAACTCAGATAGCCACTCAAGCTTTATGGAGCAGAAATAACTGAGAGGACTTTCCTTTGTGGTAACCCAGATATTCAAATGGAACGGTTTAGACAGTTTGCATGTGAAACATGCCCACCACCACAGGCCAAAATACATTAACATGGTCAGAAAACACTGACAAAAAAACCTCCTGCTGGTGTTGCAAAGAAGAGAGCTTACTCTCTGAATACTGGGGAAGTATTCAACAAACACAGAACTGGCAAGATAACACCTCTTCTTTGCTGGCAAAGCAAAGCAAAATATACCAGTTTTTCAGTATTCTTACTATTAGAAAGATTCTCTGTATCTTTTGTATTGTCTCACATCTTTTCTCTTCTCTTCTCTTCTCTTCTC